>CM047907.1:6768572-6857349 GCA_026229545.1 Pistacia atlantica
TTGAGACAACAATATAAGAAAAATAAAAAATTGAACCTATTTGATTTGTAATTTAAAAATAATTTTTAAAAATCAAAATACAATTTAAAATTTTGAGTTGTATTTTAATATTTAAAAATTTATCCGATATAAAATGTTAAAATTGATTTTAAATTAAAAATTGTAGAAAATTGTGAAAACGACTTTTAATCATTTTTTTAATTTTACATTAGTTTTTAGGATTGTATTCGAAAAATGTTTTTGAAAACAATTCTACTCATTTTTAGCAAACTCATTTTCATAAAATTTGTTGTATACCTTGTTTTAAAAAACAAATAATTGTATTTAAATTTTATATCTAACCGACCCTTGTATATAATATTGTTGTTATTTTGATGTAATATTAATACCACTCTGCATTTTATAAAAATGCATATATCATAAATAAACTATGAATTGGATTTACATCTTTTTTTCTTTTTTTTTTTTTTTTTGTTATTATAATAATACAAAAAGCTATATGAAATTTTACACTTTGACTACACATAAAATCTAAAATAAAGAATTATATAATATAATTATACATAATATAAATTATTTAACATAATTTATTAAAATAAGGTTAATTATGTATTAATTGTTAACATAATTATACGTTCTAAAATATTAATTATTTTTACAATAATTAACTCCAAAATTTATAAGTTGACAATTAAAATAATTTCATTAAAACTTTTATGAAGTTAAATTTTTCAATAAAAAAATATACAATATACATGGAATAATTCAATAATGCTAGGTTTACAACCTTTTTTACAACATTCTCTCACAATCATCGACGCAGCAACTCATCATTGGTCAATTTGCAAATAAGTAGGTGAGATCCATTTTACAAGTTGTGAGAGAATGTTATGAAATTATGTTATAGACCTAGTATTACTCAGAATAATTCTCTAGTTAAAACGTCGATATAAGTTTATCTAAACCATGCATATACTAGATTGTAAAATATCATTTTTAGTCTAATATAATGAATCCAATGATGAATACATATATCCTCACACTAACAAAATTTATATCAGGACATTTTAGCTAGAGAATGACTTTACAAACATGAATATATAGTTAAACACTTGAACTTCTTCATTTATTTATTTTTGTTAAAATAATGATAAAAGTAACATGAAAAAATGCATCATTTTTGCATAGTAATGCTATATACACTAACCAATATGTACTAATCCAAATACTAACATTTGAAAATTTTAAAAAAAATTTGAAGAAATTTCAAATTTTCTAATATTAAGTACTTGGAATTAATACACATTAGTTAAGTGGACATAATTTTATTTCCATTCTTACACCATGGAATTCATGGTTCTCGATAAAATATAAAAACTATACTTATATATAATTTAAGAAAACTATCCAAATTTTTTTTTTTTTTAAATATACATTTAATTAATTTTATTCTCACTTTGAGAAATCACAAAATCCCAATCAATTTTAAAAAAACTATCAAATATACCCCTATTTATGAATTTTTTTACTATTTTAAGAGATATTTAAAAATCTCCAAAAATCACTAGAACGCTTGAGGCGGATTAAATTAACACATATATACCCCTTAAAACACAAGTTAAAATAATCTATACAAACAATGGAAAAGTCCATTAATAGCAGTCCAAAATTATGCAACTAGAGATTGTATAAACAAGATGATTAACTTAATCGAAATTTTGCCAAGAAACTTGCAACAAGCAAAATAAAAATAATTCATTAATTTTAACTAAATAAAATATTTCCAACTGCATAAACGGTTAGAAGTGCATAAATAGATAAAGGGGATACAAATTCTACATTTTTATTGTAGCAGCAAAAAAGAACTTGATTCTGCTATTATATACAAGAAGTTGTAAATCTTCTTTTGGGTATATATGCATATAACATAATGAGCAAGAAAGCGGCAAAGTTTACGAAGAACAAGAAAGCATACAAACACCAGGTCGATATGCCCAGGCTGGGGGCAGGCGTGCATATTTTTCCATTCCAGGTTGCTCATCGTATGGTCGTTCCATGATCTTGAGAAGCCTTTGAACTTCTGAGAAATCGCCTTGCTCGGCTACGTCAATAGCGCTCTGGCATAAATAGTTTCTGAGAACGTATTTGGGGTTCACTGAATCCATGGACACCTTCCTTTCCTCGTCTGAGATCCCACTAGAAGCCAGCTGTGGAAGCAAGGAGAAATTAGATGTTGGCTTCGCATTAATGAACTAACAAGTCTACATATTTCAAAAAGCCACATTTGCCCAAAATAAAGGGATTTGTATATGTGCCATGAAAACTGAAAATGAGCACTCCAAACCGAAAAGCGCAGCATGATCCAAAGGTTTCCAACTTCCAAACAAAATTTTGTGTAAAATTGCCAACACAAGGAGGAAAATGATTCAAACATCTCATCATCAGGGAAATGAAGATGAAAAAGGATAAAAAAATGTTTCATTTTACCTAGAAAAAATTCATTAGATTAACACAATTTCAATATTGGTTGTAAAAACCTTACAAAAACATATATATTCAAATAGACAAAAGCTGTATTTTACCTCGTGAATATAGGATTGCACCCAGCTGATCCATGCCTCCTTCCGCTCCTTGCCAATATCTAGCAAAGCAGCCTTCAGTGGAACTAACAACTCACCCTCTGGAATGCTGGTATCAGCTTTGAGGTTGGATAGCAACCGGAAGAAATTTGTGTAATCAACTTTATCAACGGCCAAGTTGTTAAGAAGTTTACTGATCAGCTGTTTATTGTACTTTGGGAGACCAAGTTTCTTCGTCATAATAGCTTGATACTCGTCCATGAATTTTGTTCCGTATCTGTAACAAGCCAAAGCATGCATGCATCTGTCATCAACTGCCCACTACAGAACAAAGGCAGCTTTTAAGAGGAAGACGGGATCAACTAAAAGATACCTTTCCATGGCGTAATTTGACTCTTTATCATCTATCAGCTTGGCAGCTGATAGAGTTGAGGCGAATTGTGCAATATTCCACAAGCCAATATCGGGCTGATTGGCAAAACAGTATCTTCTCCCTGGAAGATCCGTAGTATTTGGGGTATAACTTGGATCAAAAGCATCCAAAAACCCAAACGGACCATAATCAATAGTGAGACCCAAAATGCTCATATTGTCCGTATTCAGCACACCGTGAGTAAAACCAACACCCTGCCATCTTGCAACCAAGGAAGCGGTACGCTCAGCAATCTCCACTATCCATGCTGATGTAATCCAGGAAAAAATAAAAAGATCAGAAAAGAGTTAAAGTTGTGCCCAAAGTATGTTCAGAAATAATCAATGCACTTGCAAAAACCCATATATAAAAAGGTGGATCTAATGGTAGATGAGAGAAGAAGAGTTTGTTGACAAAAAGTAAGCACACAATCAGTTTTAGCATTATAAGCTGCAGTAAATGGCATGCAGCTAATATTGAAAGTTAAGAACATTAAAAGTTAACATCACAACGTGAACCTGGCTACCTGCCTCAAACAGAGCCTTCATTTTTCCCGATAGGAAACAAAAGAACTTCCATTTGTCACATCAAAGAAGAAAATGGATAAATGCAGACACTCTCCAACCAGTCATGAGCCCCCTATTTCAGTTCAAAGTAGCTCATAATTTATATATAAATTCTTTCCTAATTTCACCCGGAACTTATAGGGATCACATAGTGAAAGTAAGTCCATCCCAATCAATTCCAAATCTATAAAACCGGAGATAGGACCAGGAATGCTGGTCACTAAATGATTATCCTAAAAAAGCATAAGAGTTTCATCCAGTGAGAACAACCAATCCATAGCCGTATGAACTGAAATTGTGCTTTAAAACCTTCGAAAGAGCACAAAGACATTAAAGACATCCAGAAATTAGAAGGATGGACATATAAATTTCAAAAACGGACCTACTCCATTTGCAGTCCAAATTTTTCAGCCATTTGAAAGAGGAATTGCATTTCACAAACAATCATCTTGAACACTATATTGGCATCTATGCCACAATATAGTTACTCATATTAACATAGTTACCTGCATACTTGTTTGAAGTTAGGTCAACAACAGAATGATCTTCATCACCTAAGCTAAAAGATAAGCTATCGCTTTTACTCATATTCTCAATATGGGGGAAATGATGTCTAATTGCATAGTCTGCCAAAGCACGGACAATATCAAAGTCCTCTTTTCCTCTAGAAGCATGTATTTGATATGAACCAAAGCGCAGAAAAGATTGAGCAACTCTGCAAACAATTGCACCAGGTTCTTCCTTTGGATTGCCACTGCATGAGAAGAGACAGAGAACCATTATCAAAACCAGCATATATCGTACACTAACATCTATAATGATTAATAAAACATTATTTAAATGGCCAAGATTTTGCAAGTCCGGGTAAACTTTAATATAGGCTTAAATCAACCTATTGCAAAAGATAACCAGAATGTCATAATACTTATTCTTAAGGATACTAAAACCACTGGCTATTTCAATTGTTCCAATAGAAACTAAATTCGCACTCATAATGCAGCTTGACCATGCCTAAACTATTTCAATTCTCTACCAAAAATCTTTATTGGGCATTACATTATTGAATTTAGGAAATTATATAGCCTTACGGTCGGAAACATATGACACAAAAGTAACCATTTAACAACATACTCATCATAATTAAAACCCTGTTAGTTTCAGGACATACTCATAAAACATGTCTCGAGTAACATATTTTCCTGTTGCCACAAGACAAAGTGCACGAGTTGTAGGGATTCCTAGAAAGTGCATTGCTTCACTGCAAAGAAATTCCCTAATGCTACTACGCAGTACAGCAAGGCCATCGGCAAACCGGCTATATGGAGTCTTCCCAGCACCTTTAAGCTGTAATTCCCACCTTTCAGACTTTGAATTTATAATCTCTCCAAGAGTTATTGCCCGACCATCACCCAGCTGACCAGCCCACATGCCAAATTGATGTCCTCCATAACATTGAGCATATGGCATTCTGTAATAGGGAAGAGATCAATTACGAACAACACAAGTATCACAAAGGATATGGGAGTGCAAAAGACATGAATAGAAAAACTTACGCTCCCACCAAAGGAGAAGCCCCAGAAAAGAAGAGGGGAAAATCTGGTCTCTCAAATCTGAGATCATAAAGAAAGTTTTACAATTAGTCCAAGAGATAATGAGACACCATACATCTGAAAAATAAATTAAAACAAAAAGGCAAAGATCTACATGAATTAAGTGTTGAAAATGTGGAAACTGGAGGTTTCAGAAGCATGGTAAGCAATACTCTTGTGCTTAGTAGTTTGCAGTAAATTGAGAGCTAAAAACAACATGAATTCAAATCATATCATAGAAAAACTACTTAAAGTGTCTTCACTTTGAAACGATAGAATTACCTCCAGATTAGCCTTACGATAATATATGAGTATGTGCACAAAAAAAAAAAAAAAAAAAAAAATTATAAAATTTCAGGTATTTATGTTCTATCATAATATCCAGAAATTATATGCTAAAAAGTAATTCTTGACAAGAGCAAACACTAAAAGGCTTATCTGTGGAATCACAATTTCGTAGTTAAAAAGATGGTTAGTTACCAAGATTATAGTTACTGTTAATCCTTTGACTGTAACATATAGAAAGGCTAACAAAAGACTGAATACATGACTATCAGAAGTCATTTTTTTATCTATTAAAGCTTCAAAGAAAAAATTTGGTGGCTTCAGCTTCTAACATCCATTATTTTAGAAACAACATGAACTTGCCAAGAATGTGAGAGAAGAAAAGACTCACTCTTTAGGATCCAACTCAAGCAACTGAGCAACTGATTCTGACCCAGCAACAAGCTGAGGATTCTCTACTTCAGCTGATGGAGAAACTTTCGTATAACAAGCATGCAACACCTATAAATTATAAAATTGAAGAAAGTGGATCAAAATATATTGAAGACGTCGAATCAGTCAGTAGAGAACTAGATTGTACAATGATGTAAAACCTCAAATCAACAACCTTCTTATCACATCACCTCAAGCTAAAAATAAAAAAAGACAACAATATTTCATTCATTTCAACATTCCGCAACTTTAGCACACAAACACAACAACAAAGTCAACAAATCAACAACCTTATTATCTCATCAAAACCAATGTTTTATAGATGGAATTTTCCTTATCTTAAGATGTACATTCTTATTAAACCCAAACAACCACACCTCCTCTTTTAACAAATTCGATTAACAAAAGATTCACCTTTGGTTAAATCCCATTTAAACAAACACATCTTTACCCTTCTTCAACCCAAATGTAAATTCCACCAACAAAAAGATCATTTTCGCTATCTTTAATTACCCCTTTTGATCTCCCAAAATCCTCGACTGTTACAACAAATTCAACACCTGAGACTACTAGCAAACTCTAGAACCTTGTTAATAAAAAATAAATAAATAAAGCCAGCATGATATAATATCCACACCATGGCCTTAATTTTAACAGAAAATATTTAAATTTTCTAGCTCATCAAACTCCATATCACGCCCGTAAAGTTCACAGCTTTACAATTTAAGTTCAGACTTTAACCAAAACAAACAACACCACCACATAAACAAATGTCCATTTTAACAGAAAAAATTGGGACTTTCTAGCTCACCAAACACCATATCACACCCATAAAATTCAAACTCCAAACTTTAACTTGAAAAACCAACAACACTACACTAATAAAAATATTAAAAAAAAAAAATTAAAAAAAACAAAAACAAAAAAAAATTGGCCTTGATTTTAACAAAAAAGAAGTAAATTTCTAGCTCATCAAACACCAGATAACACCAATAAAATTCGTGACTTCACAATGCAAGCTCCAAACTGTAACTTAAAAAACCCACAACAAAACACTTATAAAGACATTTACAACAATAAATCTATAAAATAAAAATACAACCTTCAATTTAACAGAAAATATTTAGATTTTCTAGCTTCATCAAACTCAATATCACATCCATAAAGTTCATAAACTCTAACTTCGAAATACAACACCACCACACTAATAATGATAATTAACAACAACAAATCAATAAAAATAAACAGATGACACTACTTTTTACAGAAAATTCTTAGATTTTTTAGCTCACAAAACACCATATCAAACCCATAAATTTCATAAATTTACAATTCAAGCTCCAATATTTCACTTCAAAATGCAACACTACCACACTAATAATGATATTAATAACAACAAATCAATAAAAATAAATAAAATGGCCTCTAATTCTAACAGAAAAATTCTTAGATTTTCTAGCTCACCAAATACCATATCAAACCCATAAAGTTCATAACTTTACAATTCAAGCTTTAAACTTTCACTTCAAAATACAACACCAACACACTAATAATGATATTAACAACAACAAATCAATAAAAATAAACAAATGGCTATCATTCTAACCAAAAAAATTCTTAGATTTTCTAGCTCACCAAACACCATACCAAATGCATAAAGTTCATGACTTTGCAACTCAAGTTCCAAACTTTCACTTCAAAATACAACACCACCACACTAACAATGATATTAACAACAAATTAATAAAAATAAATAAATGGCTCTCATTCTAACAGCTTGTATTTTCTGGCTCACCAAACACCACATCAAACCCATAACGTTCATGACTTTACCACTGAAGCCCCAAACTTTAACTTAAAAAACCAACACCAACACAACTAAAGACATTAACAAAAAGAAATTAATTGAAAAAAAAAAAAAGGAAAAACATACACATAAAAAAATTAAAATTTCAAAAATTAAAAATAAAACTAACCTCACGTGGAAGTATATCAGTCCTAGGATCACCAGGCAACTCTCTGACAAACGAGTGGTCCCAATTCAGATCTTCGAGTTTCAACTTAACCTTATTCGCATCACCGTCACGGACGCCATCCAAGCTCTGATTCTTCAAATCATGCGTGACGGAGTCGACGGACGCAGCCGCAGGCGGTGAACTCGACTCCATGTGAACACAACTACTCCTACTACTAAAACTAAAACTACTGCCGCGTCGGCTAACGTGGCATGCGAGGGAGGAAGGGAAGAACGGTAATTTGAGGAAGCGAGGAGATTGGGTCTGGCGGAGGAAGCGGAGAGAAGAAGAAGCGAGTGATGGTTTTGGTGAGATATGAGAAAGAGAAAGAAGCAGCATTTTTTTTTCTTTTCTTTTTTCTTTTTTTGGGCAAAAAGATTAATTAATTAATTAAAATGAAGGAAATTCAAAAAAAGGGAAAAAGGGAAAAATGGGGTTTGAGAAGTGATTTTTAGAAAAGCGCTTTTGACTTTTTTTTTGGCTTTTTTATGGGGGGTTTTGTTTGGTCGGTTCGCTGATTGGGGAGGATTAGGAGTGTTGTGTGGACGGTCTAACGGGTATAGATTACGTGAGCAAGTACGCTTCACACGTGTCAATTGTATTTTTTTTTTAAGACTTTGTACTTTTTTAAATATTAAATATATTTTTAGTATATTTAGAAAATTAAATTAAATTTCCGAATAGTTATTAGGAAACCGTATTTTCATAAATTCATTGTCAAGAATATTAAGTTTTGCTTAAAATGATCACTCATCGTGATTAATTGGGTATAAGAATTTTTTATAGTAAATCTTCGGTGTAAAGTCTATTTTGTAGTAAATACCCGTTTGTTTCATAATTGCGAACTTCCATTTTTTACGGATTATTAAATTATTTTGTTTAAATTTGAAATTTTACTAAAAAATTTAACAGGATTAAAAGGTTAATATATTTTTTAGAAATTAAATTGATAAAATTGTTAATAAAATTTTTAAAAATTAATTTGATAAAATTTCTAAAACCAAGGATACTTACTACACAAATAACTAAACACACAAGAGTTTGTCATAAAAAAAAATAAAAATAAAAACCTTGAAAATAGTATCGTAAAACTAAGTAAAAAAATAAAGATAATTTATTTTATTTTAAAATTTCAAGAAAAGATGAGGGAAAAATCATGCTGATATCTGAGACGTTGATGGTCATGGACACTTGTCTGGATGTGGTATATATTGGCCAGATCTAAATCAAATTGGGAGCGCCCCAAGCAAACACCTGCCACGGTGCCACCCCTAACATTGGCTTAGGAAATAGGAATCACTAATCAGCCAACGTCTACGACCGTCTCTCATCATTTTCCGACTTAACAATTTGTCATGTCATTAATTAAATCCCAAAAGAATAGACGATAATTATACAAGCAAACAAAACTTATTTTATGAATAGATTAATAACGAATAGACAAAACTTATTTTACCAATGGATCAATGACAAGTTGTTGAGAGTTGTGAGAAAAAATTATGAAATTAAATTGTAAACCTAATATTAATCATCTTTTATACAAGGTAATATGGCATAAAACAAATATACGAATGAATATTATTGTTTCATTTAATAATTTCATAAAAAAATATTTACAACGATGAGATATGTAATTATATATCAAAAAACAATAATTACATGTTTGTTTGTTACTTTTCAAATTCTTAAAATATTTTTATTCTAAATTAAAATTAGTTATACTAGTAAAGCTTATGTCAAACTAATTAATCTAGACTAAACCATCGCAATTTATATTAGTTTAGTTTGATTTGGATATAAACCAGTAATTTCATGTATAATTCTATACTATTTTTTTTTTTTAATCTTTATTTAAATGGCATTTAAAATGTTTTTGTTGATACAGAATTCTACATCAACTAGCGTGATCCGATCAACCTTGCCAAGATCGAAACCGATATGTGTATGATTAGTGAAAATCAGCAATGAATATGAATAAAATGAATTAAAAACAAATAGATTTTTAGAGTGGTTCGGCAAGGTTAACAGCCTACGTTCACAGTGTTTTTGTATTTACTGTGAGAGCTTACAATGTAATTATATTTAAGGGGAATTTTTATACAAGATTTGTACAAATAAAAGAACGAAATTAAGGGAATTACAATTGATCTGAATCGCAATTCCGATATTCTCGCAATTGGGCGTTGTGATTGCACAATGATTACTGTTGATCGAGTCATCCCCATAATATCCGGGATCTCAAGTAATCTGGAGATTGATTGAATGATTCCTTGAATTGTTCACGACTAGCTTATGTTGGGTCAATCAATCATAGTTGTCGAGCTCATTCTGGGTCAAGCTATATCCTTGAGTTAAAACGAGCTTGGCGGAAAAATCACACACAACATCTAACCCCTAATGTTCGATGCTCGTTTCAGGCTTCGATGACTGTTGCTGATCTAATGCCAAGCTCGGCTTCGACAGTAAGTCTCCGAGTGCATGTTCGATCGAGCCCCCATGATCAACCTTGTGCTTGGCCTACATACCTCACACTTGGATCGTTATTCCTCATGGTACATGTCAAAACTCAGAATATGAACAGTTAGGGTATAAAGGTAATTTATGCGTGGTCATGCTACATTAAATGTGACAACCTTTGTCAGTTACATTTCATCGCACGTGGGCAAAGACAACTATTCACACGTGAAGTCGAGGCGACGTGCAGCGACAGTTATTATTATAGCAATCTGACGATTCATCGCTCCTTGCAGATGGTCGACACGTGGCCATGTCCATGGGCTGAGATTGCTCGATGAATGAAGGGTTAGGATCGACTGTAAGTCGACGGCCACGATTAAACTCTGGCCCTTCGTCTCCCATGCAAACCACCATAAAAGGTGGTGAAAAACCTCAGAATAGTCACTCTGAAAGTCAAGCTGACTTTGGTTCTCTTTTGCCATTATTCTTACATCATCACGGTGGTTTTTCTCACGAGTTTCCATCACTTTCCTTGTTCTGGTAAGGCTCTTTCCCCTATCTTCTTCTGTTTTCTTGATTTTTGCATCATAGGGTGGCTACTGTAAGACCCTTACCAAGAGCAAGGACAGGCGTGTGGTTTTCATCCTTAGCCACAACCTCGCTAAGACAACACACGGGTGTGCATTGAAAAAAGGATGGCTGAGATCAGGTGTGGGGTGTTTGAGTGTTGGGACGCTGAACACTTACTGATGAGATAGCTCGCGGGTGTGGACACTTGTGAGCTAAGACATGCGCGAGCAGGCAAGTCGTTAACGTGGGTGTGGGTATGCCCGAGCGAGCTACGTGCCACGAGCAGGCTGGCGTAGCAGCAGCGAGCAAGAGCAGTGGCACACGCAGCCAGGGACATGTGCGAACATACAAGTTAGATAACGAGCAGCTAAATTCAGGCATGGGGCAGAGACCAACGTGCATGAGGGGCATGGGGGCGTGCACTAGATTAATGGGAACAATCAGACAAGGCTGCATGGTTGTTGGACCAAGGCTATGGGACGGTTATATGTGTCCAGATACATTTGTATGTAAACCAACTGTCATGTAACTATTGATAAGACTGTAAAACTGCTATGTGTTGTGTCTATTTGTATATAAAGCAAGCAGGCTGTATATTCGTGAGAGAGTGAGAGGGCAAGGGTTATATGTGTTTGTAAACCTTGTTGTAACTTAAGTGCTAACTCTGTGATAGAGGGATCCGATTATAAACAGTGGGATACACTGTGTGAGTGCTTGAGTTTCCTTATATTTGGATTGAAATAATATAAGGCTGGGTTTTCCCGTATCTGTTATGAATTTACTCTCACTAGCCTCTATTGGATTGTGTTTGCAATTTTGTAACAGGGAAACGCACAATTGGTGAAGGCTGACAAGTGTTGGTGCGCTTGTGTTGTAGTGCCTAGAGACTAGATTAGGCCCTATGACAGTGGTATCAGAGCCCGGTTTTAACCAGGTTCGTTTTTCTAATTTCCTTATTGTTGTTTCATGCTAAAAAGAGTTGAGATGGACACTATAAGGGAAAAGATTGACGCGGTTAAAGGAGATGCTGGGTGAGACTCAAGATGGCCAGAATATGACCGTCAATGAGAGACTTGATTAGGTTGATCAAAATTTTGAAATTCTCCATAATCAATTTATGGAAATGGTGGACCAAACCAAACAGGAGATTGGAGGCCCTAAAGAATGACAATGCCTTATTGAAACATGCTCTCCCTCGTAGTCTTGATGGGGGAAGTACAGCCAAGATAAGAGTGCCCGAACCAAAGGCTTTTCAGGGTGCTAGAAACGCCAAGGAGTTGGAAAAATTTCTTGTGGGATATGGAGCAGTACTTTGAGGCAACGAAAGTCCCTTAATATGGAGAAAGTCTCGATCACTAGCATGTATTTGGCTGGTGATGCAAAATTGTGGTGGCGCACAAGGTTAGCAGATGATGTGAGTGCGGGTAGGCCCAAGGTTGATACTGGGAGAAACTAAAGAAGGAATTGAAGGATCAATTCTTGCCGAGGAATACATCATGGAATGCCAAGGACCGAATGAAAAAGCTCCAACAAAAGGGTACTGTAAGGGAGTATGTCAAGGAGTTTAGTTCCTTGTTGTTAGACATACAAAATATGTCCGAGGAGGACAAATTGTTTAACTTTATGTCAGGTTTGCAAGGCTGGGCGCAAGTGGAATTGTGAAGGCAGAAGGTGCATGATCTGCCTAGTGTTATTGCTGCAGCAGATGGGTTGATTGATTTTAAAAGTAGCAAGGAGAGAGATCATGTTGTTGCAGAGAAAGCCAAAAAGAAGGACAACCGAGAATTTAAGGGAAGCAAGAAAAAGGACTTCCACTTTCAAAGAGAAATTTTGCTAGTGAAAAGAGGAAGGTCGTTGCTACTAGTAGTTTTTCCAAGGAAAACAAGGAGGGAAAAATGATGTCTAGTTGTTTCATATGTGGAGGGCCACATAGGGCAAGGGATTGCCCAAAGAGAGAGAAGCTAAATGCTTTGATGGGTGAAGAGGGAGAGCCTAGTGGTGACCAAGTCACTATGAATCCAATGCAGTTGATGAATGTTATGAGGGCAAAAACGGATTCAAAGCAAAACAAGGGTGATACTTACCTTGGAGTTGTGAGCAAGGGTGCCGCTCGAAATGCTCTATTGTTTGTGGATTTGAAAGTGAGGGATAGCCAAGTTAAAGCTTTGCTAGACACAAGAGCAACTCATAACTTTGTGGCAGATCGGGTTGTTTCCAAGTTGGGGCTAGCACTTTCCAAGAGTCCTACAACGGTGAAGGCTGTGAATTTGAGTGCACGTGGGGTGACTAGAATAGCTTACAATGTGCAAGTTTGTGTGGGCTACTGGATGGGTAAAATTAATTTAATTGCTATTCCTTTAGATGATTTTGATTTTGTTTTGAGAATAGATTTTTTTAAAGCAGCCAAGGTGTCGGTGGTGCCATACTTGAATGGCATGATGATAAATCATGAATCAAGTCCTTGTTTTGTACCTTGTTGTTCCTTGGGAGTGAGTAGCAAACCAGGACAAGCTAAGCTTACTACTATCTCAGCCACGGCAAGTAAAGCATGGGCTGAAGAAAGAGCAGGAAACGTATTTGGCAGCATTGATAGAAATCAAACCTGATAAGAAGGTTGAAGTGTCAAATGTAGTGGCAGAATTGTTACAAGACTTTGCTGATGTTATGCCACGGGAGTTGCCCAAAGAACTTCCTCCAAGACGAGCAATTGATCACAAGATTGAGTTGGAACCAGGGGCGTTCCCACCTGCTCGTCCACCCTACAGAATGTCACCCATGGAGTTGAAAGAACTTTGAAAACAACTTGATGATTTACTTGATGCAAGTCCAATGAGACCTTCAAAGGCTCCGTATGGTGCTCTTGTGTTGTTTCAGAAAAAACAAGATGGTTCCCTTCGGATGTGTGTGGAACTATAGGGCGTTGAACAAGGTAACGATTCAGAACAAGTATCCTGTTCCCCTTGTTCAAGACCTCCTGGATAGGCTGAGTGGGGTTTCAGTTTTCACTAAGTTAGACTTGCGATCGGGATATTGGCAAGTCAGAATTGCTACAGGAGATGAGCCCAAAACCACTTGTGTGACCAGGTATGGTTCTTATGAATTCTTAGTCATGCCATTTGGCTTGACAAATGCACCGACTACATTTTGCAATTTGATGAATGATGTACTGTATGAATTCTTGGATGAATTTGTTGTGGTATACTTGGATGATATTGTGATATACAGTAGAAATTTGGATGAGCATTTGATTCATATGAGGAGGGTACTAACACGGTTGAGAGAACATCAATTGTATGTGAAAATGGAGAAGTTTGAGTTTGCTAAACAAGAAATAATGTTCTTGGGGCACTTGGTGAGTAAGGGCCAAGTGAGGATGGATCCTAAGAAGGTGCAGGCGATTGTAGAGTGGGTAGCTCCTACAAAAGTCCCGAAGTTGAGATCTTTCTTAGGATTAGCAAACTATTTTACGCAAGTTTATTGCGGGGTACTCAAAGAAGGCAACACCGTTGACAGATTTGTTGAAAAAGGGGCAACAATGGGAGTGGACATAATTATGTTCTAAGGCTTTCAAAAGGTTGAAGGAAGCCATTGCCTTTGAACCGGTGTTGAGATTACCAAGTTTTGAGTTACCGTTCGAAGTACATACGGATGCTTTGGAGAAAGCTATCAGTGGGGTGTTGGTCCAAGAGGGACATCCCATAGCTTTTGAGAGCCTAAAGTTAAATGGGGCAGAGCAGGAGTATTCTACTCATGAGAAAGAGATGGTAGTCGTGGTTCATTGTTTGCAGGTGTGGAGAGTATACTTGCTGGGCATAAAATTTGTGGTGCTAACAGACAATGTGGCTAATACTTTCTTCAAGACACAGAAGAAATTGTCCCCAAAACAGGCCCGGTGGCAAGAGCTTTTGGCTGAGTATGATTTTGCATGGCAACACAAGCCTAGGAAGGCACAATCAGGTTGCTGATGCATTGAGCAGGAAACAAGTGGTTGCTGCTCTATATGCAATAACTCGGGTTGAATCTGACATGTTAGACAAGTTGCGAGTGGCAGCTGATCAGGATGCTAAGTATAAGAACTTGGTGACACAAGTTCGGGATGGTACTATACGGCGTTACTAGGTTAGAGGATAGGTTATTGTATGCCAAAAGAGACAGGTTGTATGTTCCAAGTAAGGGTGGAGTGAGACGGGCGTTATTGAAGGAAGTCCATGATTCACCTTGGGCTGGACATCTTGGTAGGGAGAAAACTTTGGCATTATTAACAAGGGATTATTATTGGCCTAGAATGGAAGTTGATATTGAATCCTATGTGAAAACTTGTTTGGTGTGTCAACTGGACAAGATAGAAAGGAGAAAGGTAGCAAGGTTGTTGCAACCTCTACCTATTCCGAAGAAGGCCTGGGTGTCAGCCTCTCTTGACTTCATCAGTGGGTTCCCAAAGGTAGAAGGTATGTCTTCTGTCCTTGTTGTTGTGGATAGATTTTCAAAATATGTAGTTTTTATAGCAGCACCAGAAGCTTGTTCAGCGGAGACATGCTACCTTGTTTTATAAAAATGTGGTGAAATATTTCGGAGTACCAGTAGACTTGGTTAGTGATCGGGATGCACGGTTTACTGGAAGGTTTTGGACTACTCTATTCAATATGATGGGAAGGTTGAACTGTAGAAGTTTTCTCTAGACTAGTCATCCTGAAGAAACGGATGGTTAGGTGAGCAGGGTGAATGCATTGCTGGAGTATCAAGCATTATGTTACACTAGTCAACGAAATTGGCTAGAGTTGTTGGATTCCCGCGTTTTCTTTGCAATCTGCACAAATCATCTTCGACACAGCTGAGTCCTTTTGAGTCAGTGTTGGGCAACAACCTCTGACCCCAATTGAGATTGCTAGACAGCCAACAAAAGGGAAATTTCCTACTACTGACAAGGTGGCTAGAGACAGACAAGAGATAATTGACCAAGCTCAAGACAGCTTGCGGAAGGCAAGCAAAAGGATGAAAAAGTATGATGATGCTAAGAGGAGGCCGTTAGAGTTTGATGTGGGTGACCAGGTGCTATTCAAGCTCACTCCTCAGATTTGGAAGAAAATCAACAGCAAACGGGTGCATAGGGCATTGGTTCCAAAGTATGATGGACCGTTTGAGGTTGTAAGCAGAGTGGGTGCTGTTGCTTACAAGTTGAAACTACCTGAGTGGATCAAGGTACATCCTACATTCCATGTGAGCTTCTTGAAACCTTTCCATGTAGATAAAGATGATTCTTCAAGGACCCAAGCTAAGAGAGCTCCTCCCATGATCAGGAAACAGTTTGATGATGAGATTGAGAAAATTTTAGATCACAGTAGGATGGGGCAGCGTAAGAAGAATCGTCGAATTGAATATTTGGTGAAGTGGAAGAGGGGGAAAGATAGCGAGGTTTCGTGAGAAAGAGACATAGATCTGTGGCAGTTTGAGGATGTTGTGTAGGAGTACATTTCCACCATTCCGACGAGGACGTCGGACTCTTGGGGTGGGGGTGGTTTGTAAGACCCTTACCAAGAGCAAGGGCAGACGTATGACTTTCATCCTTAACCATGGCCTCGCCAAGACAACACACGGGTGTGCGTTGAAAAAGGATGGCTGAGATCAGGTGTGGGGTGTTTGAGTGTTGGGATGCCGAACACTTACTAATGAGATAGCTCGCGGGTGTGGACACTTGCGAGCTAAGACATGCGTAGGGGTGTTATCGAGCCGAGCCGAGCCGAGTTTTCGGCTTAACGAGCTCGGCTCGTGAGAGAAGATAAATAAACGAGCCGAGTTCGAGTCGAGCCGAGCCAAAAATTATGTGGCTCGGCTCGGCTCGGCCCAGCTCGATAGTGGATTTAATATATTTCAAGCCGGCTCGCGAGTTGGCTTATCGAGCCGAATTCGAGTCGGCTCGCGAGCCATCTCCAAATAATAATTTTTTTTTTCAATTTTTTTTACAAAATTTCGCTAGGTGCCTGCCCTTTTTCTTATTTCCCTTTAATTTTTTTTTCTTTCTTCTAAACAGTAATTTTTGTCTAAACTGCGAATTTTTTTTGGTTTTTTTGGCGTTTTCCCTTTTTCTTATTTTCCTTTAAACTGTGATTTTTTTACTAAATTTCCCTTTCCTTCTAAGTTGTGATATGAAGCTGTAATTGTTTAATTCTCAAAATTTTTACTGTTTCAAATAAAAGAAGAGTAAAGAAAGAGAAAGAGGATGAGACGGTTTCAAAAAAAAATGGTAAGAAACAAAAAACACAGATGTAGAGAAAGAGAGAGAAAATGAGGGCCCCAAAAAAGAAAAAGTAAAGAAAGAGGATGAGACTGTTTAAAAAAAAAAAAAAAACCGTTAGTAAGAAACAAAATACATGGCACAAGGCTTGAAGGAGCCGCACCGCCGCTTGCCATCTGTTCACTTTTATTGGGGTTTAAAATATGCAGTTTAATTTTTTTTAAAAAAAATAAAACCCAAGAGCAGAGAACCCAACCCCCAAAGCATCTCAAAACCCCCTCTGAGAGACCACATGAAACACTCTCACAGCCATACCAGATGAACAAAAACCGGGATCCATCAGCAGACCAGCCAATAGAGAAGTCACACACCAGACCGCTAACACCAGCCACCTGCAAAGCACCCATCTGCTACAAACACTCCAAGAACAAAAAGTCCAGTAGCCTCCAAGCCTTGCCTCCTTCTTCCTTGAAGAGAACCACACTACCACGACACAACCAACAAAAAAAACATAATCCCAGAGCACTCACCAACAAAGCCGCTTGTCCCACCTTCTAACCACCAACAAAAAAGAAAAAACCAAAAACAAATCACACAGCCCACCCAAAAACAATGCCATCACCAGCACCAACCATTAACAAGGTTCCCTAGTGAGAAGAGAAAAGAGGAACCTCACAGAGAAGCAAAATGGCAACACACCAAATCCCAACGGCATCTTGACTTGTTTACCATATTTGAACCACACTTTGCTTGATTTGTTTGGTTTTGACTGCTCTCCCCTTCCTCCCATCTTCTTCTTCTTGTTTTCAGTCTGATTTGGTTTGGATTCGCTGGCAAATGGGTTTCGATTGCGTTTTAGGGATTTTAATGTCGGGGTTTTTTTTGTTATTTTTGCAAACTTTTTGTTTTGAAAATTCCAGTTTAATCCCCATACTTTACAAAAACGCCTAAAACCCCACAATAATTGAGCTGGCTCAGGCTCATGACTCTGCGCAGCCGAGGCTCGAACTCGACTCGTTCTCTCTAGCAAATCGAGCCTGAGTCGGCTCAATACCGGCGAGCCGCTCAGCCGAGCCGAGGCTCGCGGCGGCTCGCCTCGTTCGAACACCCTAGACATGCGCGAGCAGGCAGGTCGTTAATGTGGGTGTGGGTGTGGGTACACCCAGTGGCGACTAGGCTGCCACGGCGAGCTAGGCTGCCACGAGCAGGCTAGGCTACCACGAGCTGGATAGACAGTGCCACGAACGTGCTAGACTGTGACACTAATAGGCAAGACAGTGGCACACAAGCTGGGACGTGTGCGAACATACAAGTTAGATAACGAGCAGCTAAATTCAAGCATGGGGCAGAGACCAACGTGCGTGAGGTGCAGGGGGCGTGCACTAGATTGATGGGAACAATCAGACAAGGCTGCATGGTTGCTGGACCAACGCTGTGGGACTGTTATATGTGTCCAGATACATTTGTATGTAAACCAACTGTCATGTAACTGGTTGATAAGGTTGTAAAACTGCTATGTAACTGTTGTGCCCATTTGTATATAAGGCAGGCAAGCTGTATATTCGTGAGAGAGTAAGAGTGAGAGTGCGAGGGCAAGGGTTATATGTGTTTGTAAACCTTATTGTAACTTGAGTGCTAAGTCTGTGATAGAGGGATCAGATTGTAAACAATGGGATACATTGTGTGAGTGCTTGAGTTTCCTTGTATTCGGATTGAAATAATATAAGGTTGGGTTTTCCCGTATCTATTGTGTATTTACTCTCACTAGCCTTTGTTGGATTGTGTTTGCAATTTTGTAACAGGAAACGCACAACTTGGTGAAGGCTGACAAGTGTTGGTGCGCTTATGTCGTGCAGTGCCTAGAGACGAGATTAGGCCTTGTGACAGCTACTATAGTGGCCACATTGAATGTCTTAACGTTTCAGTAGGGTTTTTGGTTGCATCTTCAGCGATCTTAGGTTTTAAAAGAGGTTTAACATGGTAGCTACCGGTATCCCGAGTAGGTCGCGTACCTTTGTCGTATTGCGCAAGCTTTCTTGGGTGCCTGAAATAGAAGCGAGTGTGGAATGGTCGATGATTTGTTCGAGCTCCGACACATGTTCGCTTCTTTTTTTAGGTACCCAGAAGCAAGCTACAACCATGTCTTCCTCCAGTAGTCATACCATAGACCAAATGTTTGATTCGCCAGTAGGCTCGGCGACCTTTGAGG
Organism: Pistacia atlantica; assembly: GCA_026229545.1. Classification (NCBI taxonomy): domain Eukaryota; kingdom Viridiplantae; phylum Streptophyta; class Magnoliopsida; order Sapindales; family Anacardiaceae; genus Pistacia; species Pistacia atlantica. The sequence continues at coordinate 6,787,919 of CM047907.1, forward strand.
ATGTGTCCCCCGAGGTCTCTGAAGAATTTGTCACTTGAAGCTTGGAACACCCGATGCTGTGGGGTTATCCGATCTGCTTCGATTCAGCTAGCCCAATCTCCGCCGTCTCCAACCCATAGGCTACGAAGAGAACCACAATCCTCGATTACCCCCGCGAATCTCAAACACATAAGTGCAGTCTACGCGCCGTAGCTTAACTTGATGGTTTTGGGGGAATATTCTCTGGAAAAACCCCCCACATGGATGGGTAGCAACCTATGAGACTCTCCTTAGGTGTGGGGTATCCATTCCCTCGCACTACTTCATCAATAACATATTGAGACGATTCAACATTTTTCCTCTTCAACGGACGACCAACTCTTACGTGATCATTATCGCGATGTACATCGCATACATGATCGTTGAATTGGGCGAGCCATCCGTCAAAGAGCTCGTCCGCTTGTACAGGCTCAAAAAAGGGTAAGACCAGACGTACGACCTTTCCAAAGTGGGGGAGAGTATGTTTTAATGGGCTGATCGACATCCCGAAGAAAGTTCCACACTAGGATTCATAGTTCTTTTTCTACGAAGCCCGGGAGGCCAGTGTCTTCGCTGCGAAAGCGAGTAAGGTTCGGGCTTCCCGTGTACGTGAGAGGATTGTTCTCGAGTTGTACATTCTAACTAATCATCCTATTTTGTTTTTGCAGTTAACATCAAACAGAATTATCTTCTAGCCGCACATAGGGCTACAACATTTTACTTACCTTCCGGATAATCAGCACAACGTTAACGAGCTCTACGCTTCCCCACCTATAAGCATAAGGCTTCTTCCGGGACGAGGCCAATTTCTTAGCACTTTTGGAGAAAGGTTAAGTTGTTCCTTGCTCACGCTTACTTTCTTGTGCAAAATAGATTGCTAATTCTCTTGCCTTTTTTCTTGTAAAAATGTGGGCCGAAAAATTGGAAAAAGAAGAAAATGGCTGCCTCCGCAGTGGCTACGAAGGATCTAGCTCGTGGGACAAAGCGCTGAAAGGGTTGCTCGAAGCGTGCCAGTGGCAAGCTTAGGCGAGGCCCAAGCGCGAAGAAGCCCACAACTGCCATTAAGATAGTTGGCAGGAAAAGCATTACAAAGCCCACAAAAGGGGCCAACGAATAAAGCATCCGAACCAACTAGAGGTTCAGAAAAAAATAAAGCACCCAAGCAGCAAATTGAGGGCAAAGAGGTCGCTACGCAAGCTGGCAACCTTCGAAAAGAAGCGGCCAAAATCTTGGCCAAGAAGAAATCTACCCCTTCTGGCGAGGTAGGTGCTTATAGGGGAGCAAACCTAGCTCGTCCCAGCCAAAGAATAAGGAAACGAATGAAGCGGTCCAAGTTGCGATCAATAGGCTGATAAACTAATTTCCCAACCATATTGGTGTTGGGGCTGCGATAGCCACGGAATTGTGTCACCACGTGAACATTTGCTGTCGTCAGGGACTAGTCTCCCTCCCATATGTTGGTTTTAACCTGTTGCTACGCGGCAAAGGTACCGATAGTTTGCGCCCCCTTTTCTTTTGCAGGTTGTTCTTGCTTCTTTTTACTCCTCGTCTCCTCTTTTCAGGTTGCCATGGCGGCCAACTCTGTACGAGGAATGCAACAACAATTTAAAGGCTAACCAAGCAGGCTATAGAGACGGTGAAGGAAGATGCTATGGCTAGGACCGAGCTTGCAGAGAAAGAGGTTAGGCTTGCTAAGCTCAAGCGGCTCAGTAGGGAAGTCGCGACCTTCAAGTCAAGGAAAGGGAATTCCTTGACAAGCTTAAAACAAGCGAGGTTGCTCGGGCCAAGGCAGAAGCTAAGGTAGTAGAGGTCGCAGAGACTTTGGCGCGGCAGCGATGTCCCAACAACAAACTGAACTCTAAGTTATCCTTAACTCAGAAAGCTACCACGAGCTGGGAGGCCAAATCCAAAAAGTCTTCGCTCGACCTAGGCCGAGAGGTGGAAGATCGCCAAGAGGCTGAAGCTGAGGCTAGACAACTCAAGCTTCAGATTAACGAACTGAACGAGGCCATTATTACTCAGGCCTGGGAAACATTCGTCTTCCTTGTCCAAAAATTGTGGGATGCACATCCTTCAATCAACTTCTCTTTCCTTCTCCGAGCTTATCAGAAGAAAGTTGAAAGGATGAAGGTCGAAGCCTAGGGGGAAACCTATGTTTACTCGGACGAGTCAAAGGAAGAAGGGCGAGGACCAAGGGGAGGCTGAAAAAGGCGAGAAGAAGGTCAAGCCCCAGCTCCAGGTCGAGGATTCAACTCCCCTGAACATGATTCCACCAGCTGAGGTTCCCTAGCTTAAAGAGGAAGTCACCGCTCCTCCTGCTAACGAGCCATCTCTTCCTCAGGGTGTCGACCTTCTTGGACAGGTTGAGGATGAAACTCCTACTCCTCCATTAGTCCGAAGGATTCCTTTTTTTTTTTTTTTTTTGGTTATTATTTTAATAATTGCCTAGTTGTAATCGAGCTATAATTAATGAAAGAAAAATTTTTCATCACTTCTTTTTTGAGCAATGGCTGTTATATTTCTGTGGAGTCATTTAATTCATCCTAGTCAAACTTTGAGGATCCGAATTTGCTCTAAGTCATGCGTAGCTCGCTTCTTTAGGAGCTTTTTAGATTTTTACGAGAAAATCTTTATGCGACATTTAGCATCAATTTTGGATTTGTTGTCCTTTTCGGGCTTTCATCACTTGCTTAAGGTCGATTTTCCCCGACATGCTTTTTCTTGGATTTTTCAAGTTTAACCTCGTTGATTTGGGATTTTCAATCCTGATTTTTGCAAGGAAATCTAATGCGACAATAAACTTTGATTTTAGACTTATTGTCCCTTTCGAGTTCTTTGGTCGCCAGCTTGAGGCCGATTTCCTTCGATGTGTTTTTTCCTTGAAATTAATTTCAATTTTAACTTCGTTGACTTGGGGATGTTTCACCCTCAATGAGTTGGATTTTGGCGTGGCTTGTTTGAGATAAGTTGTCTTTCCTGGACTCTTGACTCCATGTTTTTAGAATACCATCGCTTAGATCGCGATTTAATAAAACACTAACGATCTTAAGATGTTAACAATGAATCGAAGAAAATAATGAATAGTACCTGTTTATTAATCAAGTGTTTTGGCCATGAATGGCCTTACAGTAAATACTGAACATAAGAACGATTGAAACATGAGCTATTTATTGGTAATACCTTCATAAGTGCTCGGCGTTCGAAGCTCGCATTATTACTTCATCGTTGAGACGTTCCCGGTGAAAGGTCCCTGGTACGAGCTTTTCGGATATCCTGAAAGGACCTTCCCATTTGGGCCCAAGTGCCCCCAAGTTTGAGTTTTGAGTACCTTGGACAACCTTTCTAAGGATCAGATTGCCCACTTCAAAGTTTTTGTTTTTGACCTTGGTATTAAAGTATCGTTTGGCTTGCTATTGATAAGAGGTGAGTCTTAACTGAGATTTGGCCTAATGTTCTTCGATCATGTCTAGCCTTAGGCGAAGAAGGTCTTCGTTTACTTCTTCGTCAATGACTTTTCTTCGGAATGAACTGATTCCTACTTCAACCAAGACCATCGCCTCACATCCATAAGATAAAGAAATGGGGTTTCGCCAGTCAAGCTTCTAGCAGTCGTCTTGTAGGACCATAAAGCCTCTGGCAGCTCGTCAACCCATTTGCCTTTAAGGTTGTCGAACTTCTTCTTTATGGTGCGCTTGATTACTTTGTTCACAACCTCTACTTGTCTATTGGCTTGAGGCCGATAGACGGCAGCTAAACTCTTCTTAATGTTGAGTTGCTCGCAGTAGGCCTTGAAATCTTCGCTATCGAACTGCTTACCATTGTCGGTTATTATTGTGTGGAGAATCCCAAACTGACTAAATTATGTTCTTATAGACAAAATCCTTCAGCTTGCTCGACATTATTGTTGACAGTGGTTTGGCTTCTGCCCACTTGGTGAAATAATCCACGGCAACTACCGCGAATTTAACATCCCCATTTTCCTTGAGGCAATGGGCTGATAAGGTCGATGTCCCAAATCGCGAACGACCGTGGGCTTGTTAGAGTGGTCAATTCTTGCGATGGAGCTCGCGGAATATCTACAAATCTCTAGCCTATATCACATCTGCGGACATAGTCTGTTGCATCATCATAAACTGTTGGCCAATAATATCCCTGGCAAAGCACCTTGTAAGCTAGAGATTTGCCCGCCTTACGTGGTTTCCACAAATTCCCTTGTGTATTTCTCTTGGAATATAATTTGCATCCTCATAGTCAATACATCACAGCAACAATACATTGAATCCACGCTTGTACAGTCTATCGTTGATGAGCGTGTACCAAACTGCCTTCACGCGGAGTGCTCTAGCTTCGGTTCTGTCCTCTGGCAGTGTGTCATCCTTCAAGTAAGTGGTGATTGCATTCATCCAACTATACCTTTGACTTGTGATCAACACTAGGCCTTGTAAAGAGTAGGGATGCTTGGTTTCGGGTAGAATTCAACTAGAATTGAATTGGCCTTTTCATTTTTCATTGCTGAGGCCAAACGACCTAATGCATCTGCCTACGAGTTTTTCTCCTTTGGGATCTGGTGAATGGAAAAGGATCTAAACTATCCAAGTTTGGTCTCTACTTGTTGAAGGTATGATGTCATCCTATCTTCCTTTACCTGGTATTCCCAAGAACTTGATGGACCACGAGATGTGAGTCACTATAAATCTTGATGGACTCTACCCCTATTTCCTTAGCGAGACGAATACCTGCAAGCAATGCCTCATACTCAGCTTTGTTATTGGAGGCATTGAACCCGAGACCTTACTGCGGCTCTGATTGGGTCTCCATTTGGACTTTCGAGCAAGAGGCCCGCTCCTGCTCCCTTTTCATTTGAGGAGCTATCTATGTACAGAGTCCATAGCCATAAGTCATCACTCTTTGGTTTCCGTTGCTTGATTTCTCCTGAGGTATCTGTCTCTTAAAGGCTTGGCTCGGCCTTTGGTTGATAGGAGAACTCAAATATAAAATCTGCACGGCCTGGCCTTTGATTGATGTCCTCGGGATATACTTGATGTCGTATTGACTCATCTCCATCGTCTATTAGATCAGTCTACCTGATCCCTCGGGCTTCTACATTATCTTCTTCAATGGGAAGTTTGTTAGCACATGGATGTAGTGTGCTTGAAAATAGGGTCGTAGTATTCTGGCAACAACAACGAAGGCGTAGGCAAGCTTCTCCATCTCTGGGTACCTCATCTCCACGTCGAGCAGTCTCTTGCTCACATAATACACTAGTCATTGTATTCTTTCCTCTTTACGTACCAACGTCGTGCTGACAGTGAACTTTCATACCGACAAGTACAATAGTAGTGGCTTGCCCTAGATGGGCTTTAACAATAGGGGAGGCATTCTTAGGTGTTTCTTCAGCTTTTAGGAGGCTCTTTCAAACTCTTTTGTCCACTTGAAACCTTTCTTCCCCTTCAAGGTCTCAGAGAATGGTAAACACCTGTCCGTGGCTCAGGAAACGAACCTTCTGAGCATGGCCACATGTCTAGTCAAGCTTTGTAACTGTTTTATGCTAGTTGGGCTTTTCATGTCGAGCAGGGCCTGAATCTTCTCTAGGTTAGCTTCTATACCCCGTTGGTTCACGAGAAAGCCTAGGAATTTCCCAAAGCTCACCCCAAAAGCACATTTCAATGGATTGAGCTTCAGTAATACTTTCTGAAGATGTCAAACATTTCCCCTAGGTGCTCAATATGGCTTTCGACGACCTTTGATTTGACGAGCATGTCGTCGATGTATATTTCCATGGAATAGGCCGATTTGGTTGGCGAACATCTTGTTCACCAAGCGCTGATAGGTCGCCCTTGCGTTCTTGAGGCCAAACGGCATAACCTGTAATAATAAATTCCATGGTCAGTAATAAATGAAGTATGCTCTTCATCGGGCTAGTACATCGGGATCTAATTATATCCCGAGTACACGTCCATAAAGCTAAGTAGTGCATTTCTCGCTGTCGCATCTATTAGCTAGTCGATTCGTGGTAGTGAAAAGTTATCTTTCAGACAGGCTTTGTTCAGGTCCGTGAAGTCAACGCAAGTCCGCCACTTGCCATTCGACTTCTTGACTAGGATTGGGTTGGCAAGCCAGTCCAGGTACTTGACTTCCCTAATGAAGTTGATTTCCAAAAGTTTGTCGACTTCATCGTTGAACCCTTGAGCGCGTTTTGCATCCATGGACCCTTCTTTTTTGTCTTATAGGCCGAGTCTGTGGGTACAGATTCAACCTATGGCATATCACCTCGAGGCTGATCCCAACCATATCCGCGTGCACCCATGCGAATACGTCGAGGTTCTTCTTCAGGAACCCGACCAGATTATCGGCCATCTCTCTGGTCAAGTTGTTGCTAATCTTTAGCATACGAGTTAGATCCTCTTTGCTAACACTTATTTCTAGCAGCTCTTCGGTCGGTCCCACTGCGGGCTCTTCTTTGTGTATGCGAGGATTTATGGTGTCTTCTAACAGTCCGGGGTTAAGCTTGGATTCTACAATGATCATTGTCTTTGGGTGTGGCCATTTCTGTACAGTATTTATAGCCTGAATTGTAGCATTCTCGAGATTCCTTAGTGTAGCTTCTGATTGTCGCGACTCCCTAAGTCAGAAATCTCATCGTCTAGCAGTGCATCGATGTGACTGCGCTTAAATCATCCAAGATTTTCCTTCCCAAGGATGACGTTATACGTGGTCAGGTAGTCCACCACTAGGAATTCGATCATCACAGTTCTGACCTTTGGCTCTGTCCCCAGAGTTACGGAAATGTCGATAGTACCTTTGGAAACCAGGTTGTCCCTAGTGAATCCATAGAGTGGCGAGGGGCATGCTCGCAGGTTCCTTTCTGTGAATCCCATTCCTCGAAGGCTCCCAAGAAAATGATGTTTGTCGTGCTCCTGTTGTCAACCATAACCCTTAATACCCTTACATTGCCAATCTTGACTGCGATCTCACGTCATGATTATGACGAGGGGATGTTTTGCACTCGTCGACTGTGAACCCCACTACCTCGCTTTCCTATTTGGGTCACTTGGGCGGCTTCTGTTCGCAACTCATTATTCAGGAAATCGAGTCCGTTCTGGCCTCCCAAGCGTATTGCTTGCGAGCTCATCTCGAGCTTCCCACTATATGTAGTCTTCTGTAGATCATATTTATGAAGACCTCGTTGGGGTTTGGCAAAGCCTATTGAGCCGAGGTCTGTACCTGACTTGGGACTGGGTTATTTTGCTCGCTAGGATTATCTTGAGCTGGTTCTGCCTTAACAAATTCTTTCAAATGACCTCTTCTTATCAGGTTCTCGATGGCATCCTATAGAGCTCGGTAGTCATTCGTATTATGCTCGACATCTCTATGGTACCGGCAATATTTCTACCGATCTCTTCTGCCTAGTGGGGCCCCTCATCCTTTTTGGAGCAGGCAACCTCTTTACCTCTCGGGACACTTCATAAATGTGGACAATGTCTTGAGTGAGGGGGATGTACTCTGCATATCGTAGAAAAGGCTGCCTATCTCCGCGGTTACCTACTCTCTGTTTCTTTTAAAATCTGTTGTGATCCCTATTGCTTCAGTCTTGGCCCCCATGCTTATCCGAGGGGCGATCCTGACTTCTATCCGGGGGCCCTCGTGTCTAGCTTCTAGCTAATGCCGCTAACAAGCTTCTGGCTAGTGCCGCTAACAAGCTCTCTACTCACTCGTATTTTGCGGCCATCTGGTAGAATTTGGCCAGCTACATGATCTTCACGCTAGAGCTCTTTCCACAGCTTCATGTTAGGTTTGATCCCTGTGATCAGCAGATTCCAAATGGATTCTTCAAGGGGCATCAGTGATCTTTGTCTACTCGTTCTAAAACCTCATTAAATACGAGGTTAATGATTCATCTCGCTCTTGGCGAATATTGCTCAAATAGCTGAGTGGCATTGCGAACTATCTCCTTACCTGAAATTGCTATAAGTATAGTGTGGAGAATTGGTTTCAGGAGTTGATGGAGTTCGCCTTAAGTCGTTTGTACCACCTCTTGGCATCTCCGACTAATATGACTGCGAAGCACCGGTATTTCGCTAAATCATTGACCTGATGTAGCTCTATCAGGTCATTAAAGTTATCTACGTGGTCCCTGAGGTTCCCATTTCCCGTCGAACTTGCTCTCTAGCGCCCTAAACCCTTGTGGAAGTAGGGCTTGGCAAACTTCCTTTGTAAAGGGGGAACTTACTACCTCCTCTGGCAGATTGTTCTAGCGAGCTTTTAGATCGTCGAGCATCCTTTGCGTGCGATCTAAGTCTTCACTTTGGTTGTCCTGGTTAGCTCTGTTAAGTTGTACCTCGAGCAAATGAGTTTGCAAGTCTGTTGCTTGCGAAGTTCCTCCAGCGCACGCGTTGATGCGCGAGGTCGAGTCATGATGGCTGGGTTGGTAGGTGTTATCATGCTTGTCCGTGCATTGCTCATACGTCGGTCATAACCAGAATGTCGGTTATTGTTAGATTGACGCATATGGCTTGCTTCACGAGCCTGTGAAGATCGATCTTGTCTTGGGAGTGGGTTAAAATCGGCGCGCTGACGGTGGGGATATCACCAAGATTCTCGATTGTGTTCGTCGCCTTTGCTTTCCCTCAGCGGCTGCTTTCCTGGTCACCTCCTAGGGTTTGTTTGCCTGCGGGACTCACACTCGTGTGTGGAGTGTTACTGCGACGTTGGAGGTGTTGATCACCCCTGACGGCGACGAAGCGGATTGTCCACCTGTAGAATTCATACCTATTGGGGTGGCGTTGGCGAAGCACAACTGGTCAAGGTTCTAGGCAATTAGTTGTTGGTTCCTCAGCTTAGCCATGTTCTATTGCACCGCCTATGCAATCATTGTCCTTATCATCTCCATCAGCTGGCCATTCTGGGATTTGATGTCCCTGCCCCTAGGTTGTTTGCAACGTGCTAAGCTGGTGGCACAGGTGGTCGGTGGTCGGTGGTCGGTGTCCAACGTTCTCCTATTGCACCTCATGATGGGTGGTTTCCACGTTCTCATGATTTTCGGTGGTAGTTCTTGATCTGGTGAACACCATTTTGGTCTTGGGACAAGTAAATTACACGAACGTTTACCGGAATCTTTGAAATATTGGTAGAGGTTAAGGCCCTCCTTCTAGCGCCAAAATGTTGATACATAATTCTGCACCAGCTAGAGCGATCCAATCGACTTTTCCGGGATCGGAACCGATGTGTGCGTGATTAGTGAAAACCAGCAATGAATATGAATTAAATGAATTAAAAACAAAGAGATTTTTAAAGTGGTTCGACGAGGTTAATAGCCTACGTCTACTGTGTTTTTGTATTTGCCATGAGAGTTTACAATGCAATTCTTATCTGAAAATCGTAACCCCTTCCTCATCGTTTGAGAGGGTTTTTATACAAGATTTGTACAAAGAAAATAGCGAAATTGAGGGATTATAATTTATCTGAATCGCAATTACGATATTCTCGCGATTGGGCGTTGTGATTGTGTAGTGATCTCTGTTGATCTAGTCATTCCTGTAATATCTGGGATCTGAAGTAATCTGGAGATTGATTGAATGATTCCTTGAATTGTTCGCGACTAGTTTATGCTGGGTCGAGCTATATCTTGACGAGCTTATGCTGGGGTGATCAATCATAGTTGTCGAGCTCATTCTGGGTCGAGTTATATCTTTGAGTTGGCCCGAGCGTGGCGAAAAAATCACAGACAACAATTTTTTTTTTTTTTTTTTTTTTTTTTTTGTTTCCTTCAAAAGACATTTTAAACATTATAGATTAGCAATACAAACTTGATACGGAAGTGTTTTGACCGTTTGAAAGCACTTTTTTTCAAAATCACTTCCTCAAAGCCAAAGCAGCACCAATATTCTTTTTGTTTAACTTTAGGGTTTGTTTAGCAAGGCTTGTTCAAGTAAAATTTTAGGAAAAAAATTATAGAAACAGTTTATTAGACTAGAATTTTTTTGAAAAAATTTGATGGTTGTTTAATTAAGAAAATATAAAAAGAGCTTTCTAGTATTAATACACCAAAAAAGTTTTAATATACAAGAATAAAATAAGAGAAATTTAAAAGATTGAATAAGAATATTTTTTAAATTTCAACATTTTTAATAAGCTCAAATTTTGAGCTTCTACAGAAGCCATAAAATAGTTTCTTTATAACCATATAAACACTTTTGAAATACAACCAAACTACTTAAAAAAAATCAAAAGTGCTTATAAGATTTAAGAAGTTATTTTGACTAATAGAGAAGCTCAACAAAATAGGTTCTTAAAAGATTGAATAGTGATGGGTGCGTTTGGCTTATTGTTCTTATCCATATTCCCAATCATATTCTTCAAATGTTGTTTGGCACGTTATTCCCAAAATATTAGTCTAACTTTTTTAATTACTTTTACACCCCATAAATTTATTAATTTCATAATACCCCCAGGAAAAAAAGTTTAAAAACTAACAAAAACACCCCCACCACCAATACTTTCCATATTCCGGCAACCACCGCCGGTGGTAGCTGGAATCTATCAGCAGTCATCGACCACCGAAAATGGCCGGTAATGGCCAGATTTGGCCTTTTCCGGCTAGATCTGGTAGATCGCCATAAAGGCGGATCTGGCCGTCAATGACATACCAAAGAAATGGTCATCGTTGACAGACAACGACGGCCAAAGATGGCCTTTTCGGACGTCGAAGGCCACATCTGACCTTAGATCTGGCCTTTTCTCGGCCGATTCGTGGTGGATATGGTCGGAAAAGGCCATATCGATCGAATACCCTCCAGATCTGACCAGTATGTGTGGTTATCCAATTTTCCGACAAGATTCCGACGGTGGTGGCCGGAATCTAACATTGCGGGTGGTAGGGGTGTTTTTGTCATTTTACAATATTTTAATATATTGGGGTGTTTTTATCTCGTAATACTCCCCTATCTAACTATCCAATACTATTCCCAAAATCCTACCCAAAGTAATAAACCAAAACGCACCCGATATTTTTTAAATTTCAACATTTTTAATAAGCTCAAACCAAAAGCCATACAATAGTTTTTTCTATGGCCGTATAAGCATTTTTTAAATGCAACCAAACAACCTAACAAAATTTAAAAGTGCTTAATGGATTAAAAAAGTTCTCGTAACTAGTGGAGAAGCCCAATCAAATAGGCTTTTAGCTATTCTTACAAATAATAGAATTATTAATATTATTACTTTATACCCCCTGAGGTTTGGTTAAACATGTAATGGTGTGGGGGATTGTGGCAGTGTGGTGGCCTGGTGGGGGAAGAGGTGGAGCACAACAATTTATTGCGGTAGTGCGGCAGTCTGCGAGCCAAGGTGGATTGTGGCACAGGGAAGCTAAAAATATGGGGTTGTTGGGAAAAGCGAATAAAATTCTTTTAGGTCAAAAAGATCAAAATTCAAGTATTTAAAAATAGACCAACACTTTAGGGGTGAGGAAAAAATCTTAAGCTTGACAATGTGGGAGGATTGTTGTAGTCCCTGATGGTTTGGATTAGTAACACTGTGGTCCCTATTAGATTATCAATGATAACCTTAGGGACAAGATTGTCATTGTCAGAAGATGGCAAAGGAGTTAAGATCTGAGGCTGCTGCCGCTGCGTATCATGATCTGGACAAATCGACGGGCCTGAATCCAAAGTCCTGGGTACGTGGGGCCAATTGATGGCGAAAAGTGGGCCACTGGGCCTCCAAAACAGTAAAGCTGACAAATCATGTGTTGACTTTAAGCCGTAAAAACTAATTTCATTAAATTAAATATTCTTTCTTTCACACTCTAACTAATTTATGAATATCATTTTAACCCCCGAGGTATCAGTAAATAACCAGTCGCCCCTTAGGTATCAAAGGCTCCGTTTGGCTTATTATTTCTATCCATATTCCCAATCTTATTCTCAAAATACTTGTTTGTTTTGTTATTTGAGAAATATTAGTATATTTTTTTAATTAATTCTTTAGACCCCTTAAGTTTATTAATTTCAAAATACCCCCAAAAAAATTTAAAAATTAACAAAAACCCCCCACCCACCCATACTTGTTAGATTCCAACAACCACCATTGGTGGTAGTCGAATATATGTACAACGATAAATCGGCCTTTTTCGCCAAACCGCCAGCCTGGATCCTCACCGAAAGAAAAGGCCGATTTCATGCTTGTAAGCGTGATGCATTTGGATCGCCGAAAAAGCCGAGATCTCCGACAGCGTGACCAAAGAAATGGTCATTGTTGACGGTCAACGATGGCCAAATTTTGGCCATCATTGACCGACAACGATAGCCAGATCTGGACTTTTGCGATCGTGACGGCCAGATCTGGTCGAAAAAGGCAATATCGACGCCTCACCCGCCGCGATCCTACCTGCCGCATCGTGAACTGCCATTTTTTGGCCAGATTCCGATGGTGGTGGTCAAAATCTGGCACTGTGGGTGGATGGGGGTGTTTTTGTCATTTTACAAAAAAATTATGTATTTGGGTGTTTAGTTAAATTAGCAAACCTAGGGTTTTGTTTGTAAATTTTTAAATTTTACCTTATAATACTCTCTATTCAACTATCCAATATTATTCCAAAAATAATAAAACAGACGGACCTATAAATAACAATTTACTGAGTAAAATTGACCCCCTGTTATTAGTATTTGGTTAGGGTTTTACTGTTTTACTTTAACCATTAAGTGTAAAATGCATTTGTCAGATTACGAAAACACTAATAAAAAAGTGACTATAATAAGTGATAAATCGAGAGAATGACTTTATCCACTCTAAGATTCAGATCAACTACTGTCTAGGTCCTGCATTTTAAAATACTCGAATTTACCTCTCTTGAATTTAATAAATGTTTATATAATCTGTTAATTGTGATGATTTTTCCATTTAAAAGCTAGAATACCCCTCATCGTGATATTATCCAAGTATTGACGGAAAAATAATATAATAGAAAAATATAAAAAAAAAATTCTATTGTTTCTTAAATACAATTAACTCTTGTTATTTCATACACCTAACCTAAGGGGGATTTCATGATAACTAAGGGGAAATTGGATTGAATTATTAAGATTTATAAATTATTTTTATCAATTATATTCATCTAGATTAAAAAAAAGACCATCTTATATTACCTTCTTATTTGTTTCTAAATGTTATCTAACTATTATTTAATAATTGATATTTTCATAAACATTTTATATTAGTCAAGAATATTAACAACTATATATATAAAATTTCACATATAAATTATAATAATTTTATTTTTTTATTGTTACATTCATTTATTTTGATTTTTTCCAATATTTGAACAATTAGAAAGGAAAGGCAAAACGACGCCGTATGGTCAAGTTGTGAGTTCTACAGACAAAAACACGTTCCAAAAACGATCACTCAATTCATGTGGCGGAACTCAAACTCAATTATTAACTGGAAAAAAATAATTAAAACTAATTTCAAGTCCGCGTTCTTTCTCTCTCTTCAATTCAACGCATCTTTTTCCCAAATCAATCAAAATCCCTAATTTTATCCCCAATTCACCACGAACTTGAGAGGATATAAAAGCTTAATTCGAATTACCTGTTTAAATTCGAGCTAAGTTTCACTTCCTTAGATCGATACTCGCTTGAATTGTAAAAATTGGAGGCGCTCAAAGCTTGCATTTTTCAATATTCTGGGCAAAATTTTGTCTTTTTAAGTTTATTTGAAGTTTTTTTCTTGATGCTTTGTTGAAAGGAACGGCTATGGAGTACGATGCTTTCGATAGTAGTGGTGAGTTTTTTGTTTCTTATAAATTTCGGTTTTTGATTTTTTTTTTTTTTTTTTTGGTGATTTTCTAGATTTTGTTTTGTTGAACTGTGAATTTCTAGCTCATTAAACTTATTAATATTTAAATTGAATGAAATAGTCAACGAAGGCGTGCATTAATTGCTTTTGAATTGATTTCAGTTGGTTTCTAGCATATGTCAAGTTGAAAATTGATTTTCATACACTTCCTTATAGTTTACTGAAGATTTGATTTGAAGGGTATGGATGAATTATGAATTTATGATCTTTCTGATAGCAGTGGTGAGTTAAGCTGATTTTTTTTTTTAAATAATTTCTACGGTTTTCAGGAATTAGCATTGTAAATTACTAACTATGTGGTGAAATTGATGATTCTTGTACTTTATGAGGATTTTTAGGTTAAGTGGCAGTCCTAGTTTCGAACTCGAGTTTGCTAAGTAGGTTTAGGGATTTATGGGTTTAGTTAGGTTTGATTATTGTACTTTGAAGTGAAGAAGAGTAATGAATCCAGTTACTATTATGGACTCATAGAAGAAATTTGAAATTGCGTGAATTAGTTGTAATGTTATAAATCAAGTGTTCTCATTCGCAGTTGTGGGGAATTTATGGGTTTAGTTAGGTTTATGTTGGTATTTGGTTGATTTGAAGTCACCTTTCGGGCTTCATTTTTTTATTGAAAAGTTGCTTTAAATGTTCTAATGATTGTAGCCAGTCTTTAGATTCAGGTTAAATTGTTTGATGAACTTTAGTTAACACTGTTGGTCATCTCATTTTTTGTTGGGTTTAGTCTTAAATACAACCGTTCACTGTTTCATGCTTAAATCCAAAATTTGAGGCTTCAAAAATAATTTTTGTTTTGTGAAGTTCTAGAAATAGTTTATAAGTCTCTTGTTTTCAATTTGTTTTATCTTTTTTATGTAATTATTTGGCCCACAGTTGTGCTAGTCATCGCATGTGAGATGCGTACGCTAGTAGTTTTGATACATTTGAGATACTGATTCCTTTTGCAATAAAAAGATTTTTCATGCAAGATTTGTATGTTCTATCCTTTGCAAGTGGCTATTTGGAATCTGGCATTTGTTATAACTTGCATTAGTTTTATTAGCTTGTTTTTTATTTCAATCTAGTCACATTGCTCTACGTATCAACTCTTCTGGATGTGCCTATGAAGGTGACTGGAGAATTTTGGTCTTTTTCATTGAAATCATTCTTTGTTTGGCAGCCACATACCAGAAACGAATCCAATAATTGCTTCTTTATGAAACAATTGCAGGAACAGATGACGACCTCCCTCCTTCACATCAAAATAGATTTCAAAGAGGGAGCCGCCCCGCTGGAAATGGAAGATCTGCAGTTGTTGGCTCTGCTATATTACCTAGGATGCCGCAGAATGAAATGGAAACCCAGATCCACAACATTGAGCAAGAAGCATACAGTTCAGTCCTTCGGGCCTTCAAAGCTCAATCTGATGCCATCACTTGGGTATCTATTAACTTTTTTTTATATATATATATATATTCATGCAGTTTATCTTGGTAAGTAAGATTAAGAAGGTTTGAAGGTCCTTCATTTTATATTCCTTCAGGAGAAAGAAAGTTTAATTACTGAACTTAGGAAGGAGTTGAGAGTATCAGATGAGGAACACAGGGTGCTTCTATCCAGGGTTAATGCTGATGACATCATCCGGAGGATAAGGTCTGATTATATCATGACATGCTCTCTGAGCAGCTTTTGTCATATAGGTAATCAATTACTGATCAGTTCTGCCTTTTAACGGGAAGTATAAATCAATCATGCTATTAGGGAATGGAGAAAGGCAAGTGGCCTCCAGCCTGGTATGCCAAGCATCCCCCCACCTGTTCATGACCCTGCACCGAGTCCAACTGTTTCAGCATCACGCAAGAAACCAAAAACTTCTCAGTCTGTAGCTTCTTTGTCAATGGGTGCACCATCTCCTGCTTTGCATCCATCTATGCAGCCATCTTCATCTGCCAAGAGACCAGGTCCTCCAGCAGGCAAGAAACCAAAATCAGTAAGTGTTTTATAATTTAGAATATGAAAGAAAGTGAGAAATTGATGTTTCCTTTGGTTTCCATTATTACTATTCAGTTAACAGAGTACATTTTTGCTGCATCTCCATTGAAATCAATGCAGTTATCTACAGGTCTAACTGGAAGGGCCCAAGTTGGTAATCGGGGCTCTTCGGGGGCCTTTGTGGCAAATGAGCCTGCTGAACCAGCAACCTATGATCCCTTAATTGGAAGGAAAGTTTGGACAAGGTGGCCTGAAGACAACCACTTCTATGAGGCTGTTATAACTGATTACAACCCTATTGAGGTATCTATGTTATTGACTATGGTGTTTGTGTACTTAATTTTCTTCTTTTAATCTCACATTTTCCCAACATTGGTAGGGGCGGCATGCTTTGGTTTATGATATTAATACAGCAGATGAAACATGGGAATGGGTCAATCTCAAAGAGGTAAAATTGCTCTCGTTTATATATATATATATATGTGTGTGTGTGTGTGTGTGTGTGTGTCATGCTCCTGAGTTGAGTAGATTTTTAGCACACTTTCTTTTTATCATCTGTTGGATACTAATGAAACATCTGGTCTCGGGCCTGTTTATCTAATAAGTAGTTTATCTAACAAGCTTTTTCTGCCTTAGAGACAAGAGATTAGCTATTAGCATAGTTGTCTTTAATTAAATCAGAAAAAAGTCATGTATCAATTATTATAATGACATATATTATAGCAGCATGAAGAATATTGTATTTACATCTTCCTCTGATATATTATAATGATTACCATGCATTATATTCTTGGTCATGCTGAATGAGGTGAAGTGAATGTAAGATTATACAGTGTATGAATTTGTACAATTTGACATAGTTTTTTGTCCTAACCAAGTAGGCTGGCTTTTAACTAAGTATTGCAGTTTCACATCTGTTTCCCTGCTTTGGTGATAAAAAAATCTGTCTTCAAAATTTATCATCTGCTGAACTAGAAAATCCTACTTGCTACTGATCTTCTGTCTTATAATGGTAGATATCACCGGCAGATATCAGATGGAATGCTGAAGAACCTGGGATTTCTCGTAAAGGTGGCCGCCCAGGGCCAGGACGTGGGATTAAGAAATCCATGGCACGTGGTGGTGCTGTTCCTGGGGCAGGAAGAGGTAGAGGGACCATGAAGGGTCAATTAAAGAAGGATTTTCCTTTATCACAGAATGGTATCAGGAAGAAGGCTTTGGGTGACATTGAAATTCTTCACACAGATACTTTAATCAAGGAGGTAAGGAGTGGCTGGAAGATTTACTTATTTGAATTTTTGCAAATGAAGTGACTGTTTTACCTAATTGTGGTGTATTTGAACAGGTTGAGAAAGTTTTTGTTTCTAATCATCCCGATCCCTCAGAAATTGAGAAAGCAAAGAAAGTGCTAAAGGTAAGAACAAAGGCCCTCACAGCCTCACTACAGTTTAGCTGTGTTTTAATCGATTCCTGCAAGTCTGATGAATCCTTTGGAATGCAGGATCATGAACAAGCCCTAGTCAACGCAATTGCAAGGCTCGAAGATGCATCTGATGGTGAGAGTGGTAATAACTAATTACATATAACTGTGTTCTATAGTATGAGAAGTAAAAGCACTCCATCTTCTGTTGTATCATCTCATTGTTGTAGTATTTCCAAGATTCAGATTTTGATCTGTACTATCTGTGTAAAAAAAATTCAGTTAATTATTAGTGTATCCTTTTCGAGTTAAGTTTACCCCTAAATGCTTCCTTCCTTATACTTTCCATTTATGTAATGGCCTTCTTTTCTGTGAATGAGAACTTGCTGCCATTTTGATCTGAGCTTATTATTTCTGTAATGGCCTTCGTTCCCTTATAGTGGATTCATTTGTTATTAATGATAAAAACAAATCCCATTTTTCTTTTTTTGTTCTTGACTTAAAAGCAGACGAGGCAGAACATCCATTCTCTCAAGGGCAATCTACAGACCAGGAACAAGGATGGCGAAAACGACTGTATAGTGAGATGGGTGGAATGGTTGAAGGCTCAGAGGCCAATAATGGAAAGAAAGGGTAGAATTTCATCGGATCTGAGCAATGAGGCGATGAAATTATGATTTAGTAGACCGGTTTAGCCAGCTGGGAAGTCATCCAATAGTCGATTAATTCATCTGATGATCAAGGATGATTGTTGATTTAGTAAATTATGTAGTTAGCCAGTTGCATGGTTTTCTTGTATTTACGTAATTCCTTTGTAACTGGATAACCAGCCGGCTAAATGACTTTCATGAGCTGGTGTTTGGTTAGGTTTGAGTTCATTGTAAGTTTATTCATCTGAATTCAGGTAGATGCTCTTGTAAATGTAACAATCATTTATCATACTGATTTGATTGCTCTTCTTTCTTTCTTTTATTTCCGATGTTAAAAGGTTCGAGTTATTTTCAAATGATTGAAAATACTTTCATATATACATAATGATAATAGTAAGTCATTCTCTAATCTAATTGAAAACTTGAACATGCAAACCAAAGACTAAAGACCTGTGTCTAATCGCTAGTTTTACAAAATGCAAAAACCAAAACCACCTAGTCGCTAGTCTTTGATTCGCACATTAAAAACTTCTTAATGGTTTCTTACTTGAAAGTGCTTTTGATAGAAACATTCACTAATGCATCCTAAAACCAATATAACTGGGATTGAGTGCCTAATATTTCATGGTGAAGAAGATGCATTCCAACCATTTAATTTCCTGCAAATCAAACAAATTGTGAAAAATCAGCATATACATAGAATGGACATAAGTTTATATATATGGAAAAGCGATTTGAGGAAAACCAATTCTGCACAAGCACTTCTCCAAGAAGTGGCGGATAGTAGTACTACAATGATGCAATGAATTCAAGGATAAGAGTCACCATCTTGGCATCATATTCAGGGCCTTCCATCTGGAAGTGGCTTACTCCTTCAATTAGATGAGTTTCTACTCGCCCCTCAGCAGAACGCAGCTTGTTCTTCAGCTGCTTTACGCTGGTAAACCCGTCCTGAGTTCCCATAACAAAGAGCTTCGGCTTTGGGGTTTCAAGGATGTTTTTATGGTGTCGGCTGAATAGGATCGAAGCTAGCATACCAAAAGGGTACCCCAAACTTACATAGCCCACAACTTGCGGAATCTCCTGAACTGCAGAGCCTGCAATCGGTGCACCTGAGAACAGATGATAAGGAAACAAGATTAGATACTACAAGATCGAATATGCTTTCACCTTCCCAAGGACATTGCAAAACTCGATGAATCTATGAACTTACAAAAGCGGTACACAACCAAATTTCATCTATCATTGTAATGCAAGTAATGCAACACTATTATCATATTAATTACAAGAGTTAATCAAACACAGCCGAGAAGATATTGTACTAGAAAAAAGATTAACACAAGTCCCCAAGTAATAGGAGACATGATTCACAAGCAGTAAAAAATGCATCAAAGAAAAAAAATTGGCGAGATGCTTAACTGATTTCATCACCAAATAATTAATATCAAGATGTCAAGATCTCGCTTCTCCCTGTCATAATGAAACTGAGACCAAAGCAAATTTTGAAAATTAATACTTCACTTGTAATTAAAGCAGCAAAGTATGGAGAGGGACTGAATTTTTAACGTGAATAAAGAGTAATGTTATCCATTGAGATCAACTTCTAATTATGAATACTCTAGTACCGAGAACTAAGAAAAGAGTAAGACCATGCCCATATCAAAAATGTGTGTTCCCAAGTTATAAATCCAATTTCACCACTTAAAAACCATAACAGGATACTGTCTCTATGCAATTATCACCAACAAAGATCGTTGAGATTTACGTGCAAAACAACCTACTAATTATCGTATAATGACCTAAACTTCTAAATTCGACTTCTCGCAATTCGAACATGCTCTTGTCAGCAATTCTAGAATTTATCTAATCAAACAAGTTAATTGCAAGAAACTCTTGAAGAGCACTGCCAATTTACAAAAGCATCGGTGCCAGAAAACTGAGCAAAGAACGAATTTGCAACAACAAGAAAATACTAAATGCAACAAGAAGCAGAAGATTCAAAACCCCGAATTCAAATCAAACTTCAAAAGTTAACAAATTGAAACCATAAACTCTACCAACTAAATCTAATCAAAACTTCTCTGAAACCAAAAGCATGATAACATATTTTCCCGTATCTGCCAAAATTTTATTTTCTGTTTAAGTTTTATAATATTCAAATTCCAATCCAAATCAAAACTTCAGAAGTAAAACCGAGCAAAATTTTCACACAACTTGGATCTACAAACTTTATCCACTAAATCTAATCAAAATTACACCACCTCCCCATATGTATACTAAGTTTCCTTCTTTATTTTGCAATTTTGTATATTTACCTAGCATTATCCACTAGATCTAACCAATTCATCCATCAGAATATATCCTTAACGCACCAAAACAAGAATCAAACATGATCCACCAAGCCACAACAAAAACTAAAAAACGAAAACAAGCTACAAAATCATACCTGCAGAAGAACCCACTAACAAGATCCTATCAGTAGAGAGATTCTCACAGACCCATTTGCAGACAGCAACCACATCCTTAACTTCAGCAAAGCCAGTGAGAGAAGCTCTTCCAGTGGACTTCCCCACACCTCTCATGTCAAAAGTCACAGCCCTATAACCCTTACCAGCCAGCCCTGAAGCTATGCCTTTCAGGAGGCCTTGGCAGCCGCCCAAGACTGAGTAAGGGTGGACCAAAACAATCACCAAATTGTCATCTTTTGAGTCCTTTTCATCGCTGGGTTTGAACACTCTTGCGTGGAGCTTCACCCCATCAGAAGTTTCAACTGTACAGGACTCAAGTTTGAAGTTCGACATGAGGGAGAAGGATCAAAATGGGAACTTGGTGAAAGAGAGAGCTTTCAGGAAATAGAAAGTGATGAAGACAAGGGTCATGAATTGAAAGTTCAGTAGTTTTTGTTCGGTGGATGATATGAGAGAGTTAAAAGAGAGAACTTTTAAGCTAAATAATCCTCTCTGAAGTTTCCAAAATGACCAAAATCTCCCCAATATTAAATTTGGGGTGGTAAAATAAATTATTGGAGCATAATTATATAAATATCTATTAACTCATAATACTAATTCTGTGAACTCTAATAATTTATTAACAGTTCATTAAAGATAAAAAAAAAATATTTATTATTTTTTAATTTTCATGAGGATTTTTATCCTTGGGAGTTGAGGTATTTCTATGCCAGTCAAAAGAGTTTTTTAATCCCATAAGTGTTTTAAAAATTTGTTCAATGTTTAGTTGTATTTCAAAAGTACTTATATAATTATAAAAAAATAAAATAAAATAAAATAAACTATTTTATGGCTTTTGGGAGAAGCTCAAAATTTGAGTTTTTCCTATAAGCTTTTTTATAGGCTTTTCTAAAACTTTTCTCATGTCAAATATGTCCTTACATTATTTTTATAATTTCACCGTATACCCTTCCTTTGAAATAAAGCCCTCTTCTTTATTTTTTATTTTTCAATCCATAGCTACCATCTCAACAAAATTCCTCGCCACTCTCTTACATGATCGAAATTTCAACAATCAATTTCATAGACATATAAAGTATTTTAAATAATATTTCTAGTTTTTGTTTTTGTTATTTAAGTTCCAAACATTATTAATTTTGAACTATTTATTATTTAAATTACAATTAAAATTATTATTATTATCATTATTATTATTATTATTTCATGTTGTATATATATTAATTAAAATCAAATAACATTTTGCTAGGATATAATATAAATTAAAAAAATTAAACATATCATATATTTTTATGGTAATTTATTATGAAATAAGTGCTTTTATAATAATACAACTAAACAATCAACTAACTGGAAAAAGCTTTTATAATTAACAACCAACAATTTATTAGTAAAAGTTTGATTCCAATTGATTCACTATTCTGATATTTTTTATAATAGTATTTAAAAAAAGTAAAGTTGAGTTGAATTTGGTTATTTTTACGAAAAAATTAATTATTAATATTTTGAATTGAATAAAATATGATTGAATTTTGAAAATATTAAAATAAATACAATTTTGGGTTTTTAGGATATGAACTCTTTTTTTTACCACAAACTCTTTTAGAAGAAGCCCCAAATAATTCATAGGATAAAATAACCTTTTCACTGTTTAAAACGGGAAAATAACAGTTTCATCCTTAAGACAATAAGATTTGGGTTTACCTTGAGTCTAGTAAAAATTTTAGTAACATTTTAATCCCTGATAATAAGACAAAATTACCCTTAGAATTGGCCAAAAGAACTTATTTAAAGTACTAAGCATTTTGGAAGTTTTTTGAAATTGTTTTGCAATATTTCAAAAATGCTTATAGGATTTAAAATAAGGTATTTACAGTTTACTAGAAAAGCTCAAATTTTTTACATAAGCTCTTTTTGAGCTTATTTAAAGTATTGAAATTTCAAAAAAAAAAAAAAATTTATTATATGATTGACTTGATTTATTCTTGTATATTAAAGCTTAACACTAGAAAGTTGTTCTACATTTTCCTAACCAAACAATTAACAACTTTTCTATAAAAAGTATATTTCCAAAAGCTTTATTTTTTCTTTTAAGCTTTACTCAAATAAGTTGTACCAAACAGACTTTAAAATGTTCCGAAGAAGTTCTATTGGATCCAAATGTTACTTACGCCAAACCTCAAGGACAAAATATTATTAAAAAATATTTAATTTAATAAATAAACAAAGAAAATCAAATAAAATTGATCAACAAACAATTCACACAATCTTTATGGATTGGTTGAGCTTATCTAAGTCAATAACTTGAAGCATTAATTTTGGATATCGACAAGTACGGCCAAGAATTAGAGAATTAAAAAGCAGTATATTAAATGGAGTTAATTGCATCATCACCCTCCGACTTTCAGTGAATAAAAGTTTTCCCCTCCAATTTTGAGAAACTACCACTGATATTCCAATATAAACCATTCTTACTACTGTAATTTTAATTTCCAAAATATTAAGATATTGTTTAAATGACAGATTTAGCCATTAAATCAAATGACTTAACCTAATTTTCCTTATGAAAAATAATAAAGACAAAAATAGTCAGAATATGCTAGACTACCAAATCTAGTACCATATAACATAGTCCAGCATGCTTTAATTAAACTATTAAACCATATTGCTGAACACTAGACTATCGAGTTTTGTATAAACTAGCATAGTCTAGTGTTATATATTAGCAACATATTATTTATTATTTCATTAAGGGTTTAATTGGTAAGTCACTGGATTCTACAGCTATATTTATCCTTCAAATAAAATTTACACGTTTTGTAAAATTGTGGTTATTGTGCTTATATTTGTTCAAACCCCAATTTTCATATGTTTGTCCAAAACTTTTAGCCATGACTGAAAAATGTCAAAGGTTAATCCAAAATATTCTTTATACCCTTTAAACTATTACATTTAAGTGATAGAAACACAATTCAAATGTGACATTAGTTTGTATGAGAAAATTTGTATAAAAAGTTTGTAAGTGTTGACGCTTAATTTTGGATGCCAACGACTCGCACGTGAGAAGCGCTAAGCGGACTTAGGAATCACACGTGACGGATCCATGAGATTTGAATATGGAGTTGAGATTATATATGTTATAGAAAACATAAATAACATATTGGCAAGAGGGGTTTTTATAGTGGTTCAGATGAAACAAGCGACTCCTACATCCACTGTTATTTTATTGATATCTGACTATTTCCATGATATTACCCGTAAGGCATACAAAAATGAAGAAATACAATATTTATAGAGAGAGAAAATTGAGCTCAAACTATGGTTAGCTCTCATATGCCCAGCCCCCCTCTTTGGGAAGAGAAGTACTAATTTATACACCTAAACACTAAATGCAATGAGTGTTTTGCAAGTTGTCTTGACACATGGAAGACTTTCGTTCATTCATTTCTTGAAAGGAGATAGGGTTGGTAAGAATATCTTTGAGCAGATATGGGTTTGACAGCTAGTACAAAAAGACATTAAATGAGCTAACATAAGCATGACTTTTTAGGCATAACAGTAAGTATAGTCTTACTCATCAATGTTCCAACTATGAAGCCCGTGTGTGTGTGTGTGTGTGTGTGTGTGTGTGTGTGTGTGTGTGTGTGTGTGTGTGTGTGTGTACACACACTAACCCTTTAATGGTAGGGATATTACTCACCATATTTTAAATGAAAATCACTTGTTTTAGGTGTGACATTTTGTATTAATGGGTTCCACTTTCCAGTCGTGTTAATTAAAGTTTATCAATAGTTGTTGTATCAAAAACTAAACATTCTTTTAAATAGAATTCATACATTTTAAGAGAAAATAATTTATGGTAACAATCGACAATTGTTCTAATGTTATGTTAATGAATGTGATTATATAAAGAAAAGGAAATTTTAATTGATAACTATAATTACATCTATCCAATCATATCATGGGTAATACTACATTGACAAATAAATCTCACAAACTTGACATGACACTAAATTAACATTACCATGTCAATTCACAGTTTTGACTAGACATAAACGATCGTTTTTGGGAATGAACAACCGTTTATCGTAGAAAGAATGACTATGTCATGAGAAAAGAATGATCGTTCTATATGAATAATGGTCATTCCATCATAGAATGTCCATTCCTCCGGGTGGAATGGCCGTTCCTTGGATATGGAATAATCATTCCTTGTTCCTCATCCAAGGAAGGTTGTTCCATCGTCATTCCTCATCCAAGGAACAACCATTCCATCCAAGGAATGATCGTTCGATCTAAGGAATGGTCGTTCCTCATTAAAGGACCGACCATTCCTCCATTCATAAGAGAACGACTATTCGAAATTATTTTGCGACAGTTTTGACGGAAGATGCCAACTGAACTACCATGATGAGATTTGTGAGAGAAAGTTTATAATATATATTTATCGGTCTATCTTTATTCTATATATAGACATCTATTCAATCATATCTTTTAATATATATATATATATACACACACGTGGTACTTTACTATTCATACGTGATTAAATAAAATCTTGTTATATATGCATTTTTCTTCTCTATTTTTTTCATCTAACCGTCACCTAATTGATTAATTTTACACAAATACATAAAATTTGATTGGACTCTTAAGTTCGTCCAACCGAATACTTTAAACCTTTTTTTTTTTTTTCCGTTTTCTTATCTAAATATAATTGAAATTTGGAGTTGCCTTGTTACAAACAAGATTAGGTTAACAATTTCGCAGCTATATATAATATGAGCAAGGCAAGCGATGTCATTAAAATAAAATGATCACATTTGTAATATTCAAATAGAATTTATATTTAACGTTACAAATTTAATATATTATAACATTCGATGAAATTATCAAATTATAAAAATCTCAACAATTATTTTTCAATTACTATATGCACATTGTCACAAATCTAGAAATTATTATTTAAATATTATAAAATATTGACTGATTGTTGTTACTGAATATAAACAAATTTGGTTTTATTTTATTTTTATAAAATATTGTCCATGTTTTAGGATAAAATATTTGTATAAACAAATAAAATAAACTAAAAAACTTTGGTTCCTTTTGTTTATTTTAATTAACAAAATATTTCGAAAAGAATTTAGAAGAAAAAAAGAGAAGCTAAATTCAAAAGACCTATAATTCATTTCTAACTCTACATGTGTATATGCAATGGCTACTACCACAAAACATTCTACAAAGTCCACAACACAAATTTCTTTCTCATGCATTCTCCCTATTCCAATCCTTTTTTTCCCCCCAAGTAAAACACTAAACTGAAAAAAAAAATTAAAAAAAAGAAAAGCTAAATCCCCAAAAAGAAAGAGATAAAAAAAATCCCAATAATATACATTGTACAACAATCACCTTCACCTCCTTGTTCTTTTCCTAGACCTACTACTTCCACCTCCCACCCCAACCTCACTCTCACCATTGTCTCTCCCTCTCTTTCCCGTCCTCTCTGGTGGGCTCACTGTTACCGATTTTTTTGGCAGGACTTGCCGCCGATCTCTTCGGTGGCCGGCCAACTCCTCTCTTCATTCTTCTACTCTCTTCCCTCACCCCTCTTCCCCTTGAACTCCTTGTCACCCTCTCTTTTCCTGCATCTCTCTTCTTCCCCTTCCTCTTGTTCGCGTCCTCCTCCACTCTACTATCTGTGCTCTCATTCTCCGAATCATCTTCCTCTTTGTCGTTTTCATCTTCATCATCATCATCGTTTTCCGTCACTTCACTCGGCGAATTTTGCTTCATTCTTTTCAAGAAACTGGCTGCCCCTTGCTTCTTTCTCACGGCAATTTCTTTCTTGTCCATCTTAACCTCTAAAGCATCATGAGAACTAAGCTCATTACCACCATATTGATGTTTAACCTCTCCTCCCTTCTTGCTGTTTCTTAAATTCCTCCGCCCCGAAACCGATCTTTCACTACTCCTTTTCTTCTTTGTACCACCCTTCTCCTCAATATCAACAAAAGAACCATTGATCTTTTTCTCATTGACCTTCGGTTTTTCCTCGATTTCTCTTTCTTTCTTTTCACCTTTTCTACCAGCAGCATTCTCCAAAGCTCCTTTCGCGGAGTTTCGCTTACCACACATGACCATGGTGGAAGCTCTGCTGGGTTTTGACAGTGAAACAAGTAGTTCTTTTTGTGGTTTTGGTTGTTGCTGTTGTCGTTCAGGCTCAGCTTTAACAGCAGGAGTTTGAGGTTTCCGGAGCTTGGCAGTCATTTCTTTGGCAACAAGAGCCCGGAGTTCTAGTGCAGCAGCATATTCTTGGGAGCTTTTTCTGAAGAAAATTATGAAATTGTTGAATAAGATTAAGAGATCTCTGAAGAATCTCTGAAAACAGTCAGAGTAAAGCCCTCTGTCAAGCCTGGATTGAATTGTTTGAAGATCTATGTGTTGCCTTATCAAATTTTTGTACCTTTCAGATTCCTGCAAAATAATATTATACATAGAATCTTAGCCAAATTCAACAGCTGATAATTAAATGAACAAGAATGAATTTTGCAATTCATAATTAATATAAACAATAATAATAATAAGGTCTTGACGAAATTCTATGAGGACACGTGGATCTACATTCTATTGTGATCTAATTTACATTCTAATATTAAGGACACGTGGATCTACATTCTATCGTGATCTAATTTACATTCTAATATTAAATTCCAATAATTTGATTTTTATATGAGATTGTGATCAATTATTAATAAAAATTAGCAACATGGATTATATGTCCTAAGAGTTTTAAAACTCAATTGATCCTATATAGAGAAAGAATTCTAAAGAAAAAAGAATTAAATTCTGCCCGACATGTTAGAAGGCTAATTTCGTAATTTATCGATGCTGAGTAGGTAGCCATCAGATCGTAGCTTCTTGGACTATGAGGTAAATCAGACTTCAGAGCGAAAGAGAACTAAATTCTACGTAAGGGTAACTTAGTAGTTTACTAATGTTGAGAGTACTGGGTCAAGATGTATGACCATCTTGAGAGGGAATAAAAACCTAAACCCCCACCACCCCCCCTCTGCAATGTTACGGGAGGATTGGTAGCCCCTCAGATCAAAGCTTTTTGGACCAATCCCAGAAAAGTGGGAAAAGATGGTAGGAACTGTGGTGGGATCGGGTGCGGGTGGGCATTTTATGTGAAGTATAAACCCAATCAGTTGATCAAAGGCCTGGAATCCCCGTAGTATTTGATAAGAGAAGAGGACGTAAATAAAATAATTAGAAAAGTACAAGCAGAAGAGCAGTGAATTAATTAGGGAACGGAATGTCCCACGGGAGCAAGAAAGAAGGAAAAGGCCGTGACACAGAAGAGCCATTCAACGGGAATCAGTTTGTCAGTCAGTAAGTAATGATACATCATACAGATAACGCTTCTTCTCTCTGTTTGTTACAGTCAATAGTTACAGTTCCAGAGACAATGAACTGAAAGGGGGAAGAACAATTTCATGTTTTTTAACCCTTCATTTACACGTAAGCACACATGTCATGTCGTCAACAGCACACAATTGCTGTACCACCTGATTATGGACCCCACTTCAAGCCCCTCATAACCGGTTACAAAAATACTCTGATTAATTTAAAACACCGTTTTCACTATTCTCAATAATCAATTTTACTCCATTCAACTTAAAATATTTTGACTTTCTTCACCCTAAAGGTTATTAATTTAATTAAACATCTCTAATCATAAAAACTTATAAATTAACAAAAACAATTTCTTTTAATTTTAAAACTTTTATTATAAAAAATATTTAACTAAATTCATAAATATAAGAGATTAAAAAATAATTTTACTAAACATATTTTTAAATTCAAATCTTATCCTTATAATAATAACCAACTCAATTTTTCAAAAATACTATTCAAAATAATAAAACAAACACACCCTTAAGAATTTCATTTTATTAACAATGTTGAATTAAATAACACAAATCCCTCCAAATTTTCTGAAATTATAAAAATCTTTCTGTTAAAATAAACGGAAAAAGGGAAACTTCAATAAATATAAGTCTGGAAGAAAAATTGAAATTATTTCAATACTTTTAACCACCAAATTTAAAGTATATATCTCGAATACTCAATTTATCTGTTGGTTTACGATTTTTCACCAACAATAAAAGATAAAAAAAAAATTAATTAAATTCACGCACAATAAATACTATAAAATTTTGTATTTTAACATTTGAAAACGCTTATAAATGAAAATCTGAATATTTTTCAGAAAATGCCGACGAGAATTTCTTTTTGACTTAAATTTTTCACTAGTCAAAAACAATATTAAATGTTGACTAGCGCTTAAATAAATGAATAAAGTGAAAAAAATGAGCAAAATTTAAATTAAACAATTTAAACTAATAGATTACAAATTCACCCATTTATTAGGTTTGACTTTTGATTTCTAACCATTAAATCAACATAAAAGAATTAGATAACATCATGAATGTACGAAATCGTGATACGTAGAATACACGACCCAACACTTTTTTTCAGCCATTGGATTCTCGTAACTGCAAGGTCAATCTAACAGTTGGTACTCACCAAACCCAACTATACAAACAAGAGAAGGAAGTAACACAACGTCGTCTCCTTCCTTCCAGGTCCAAATCCAAAACAACGTGGGCTTTTACCATGTTAAAGCTAAAAATAATTCTACCACTCAAAATCAGTTCTAAATATGGCAAAGACCAGGCGGCCAAAAGGACCAAAATATAAATATTACACCAAAGACACGTAGATAAGGCACAAACTTTTTTAGCTTGGAAAGTTACACATGCAAAATCACTTTCTTTTCTTATTTTAATTATTTTATATTATTTTATTCTATATTGTATGTTCCAGCGCGATGTCAGCCAAGATTGGAGTAGGTGAAAATTTCATGCTAAATTTTTTTAAAGTAAGATTTTTAGAGTAAGAGAAATATTCTAAATCACATAATCTTTTTAAAGGGTATTTTTTTTACACAAAATTTCAATCATTGATCGAGATTTAATCTCATTTATACCACTGAATCTTAACCATTTAAAGCTCATTAATCTTATTTCTTTAATTTATTAAAAAAAACCCAAAAGTTATCACTTTAACCGTACTCCTAAGCCAATGTTTTCCAAACTCCAAAGTACTCCTAAGCCAATGTTTTCCAAAAGCGCGGTAATTTGAGACCCACTTCCATATGTGAAAATGCATCCCGACCGTCGATTTTCTAAACCCGACCCTCACATGCATTAACACGATAACTTTTTAATGCAATTGCGATGTAATGTAACATTTTTTTTAAGGACTAAAATACCCAAGAAACCTTTTCTCTTGACAAAAAAGTCCCCCGAATGATGTAACATGCAAGGCTGTGATTAGTCGACCTCGGGTTAAGGGTCTTCGTGTCAGAGATTAGGTTTTTAGTTTTTACTAATTAATTTTCCTTTTTTTTTTTTTTCAATAAGACAGGATTTAATTTTAATTTTTTAAATAAAGAATATTCGAATTGGAATGTACCTGGCTTCGAAGCCGCCGCTCAAAGTGTGAGCCGAGCCGGTGCGACCGTATGATCTCAAGAAACCTAACTAACGGCTCCGATTTCACGGCCAACACCTTTTTCGTGGCGGGAGAAACCTCCTCAACATCGGGCTCCTCGCCACTGCTACTACGACGCCGTTTTTTGTTCTTTGACAAACTAGCCGAGCTCTGTACATCGCTGCTCTGCCTTAGACGCCACCCCAACTTCTTTTCCCTCCCTCTTCGAATCGTCCCACAACTCGTTCGACTCACTGAGTCCACTCGTTTTATTATTCTTGTTAATAGTTTCCATTTTCTCCTCCGACACCGTTTTGTCATTATCCACGTCATCATCTTCTTCGTCGTCCTCCTTGACATTCCCATTTAATTTACCGTTTGAAGACCAATCTCGATCCCGGTCTGGTCCACTCCCGGTTCGAACCGGGATCCGGATCGGTTTCTCCATCCCGGTTCATGTTTTACTTTCGGTTCTTTCTTCTTCTCGCCTTCCGCGACGTCGTTTTTTAGTCGTTTCCTGCTCCTCGTTTCCTCTGCTTTTTGAGTCGTGGAATTGGATTCGTTGAACGATCGGTTCTCACGCTCGTCCGATTCGTCGCCGTCCGCAGAGGAGAATTTACCGGCGATGATATGCGGCGAGGCCTTCCTCTCTCTCTCCAGATCTGCTTCCTCTGCCTTCATGCTCTTCTCCCTCTCCTCCTCCAATCTCTTCACCTTCAATTCCAAAGACCTGCAAAAACCGAATAAAAAAAAACGACACGTCGTTCCATAGATCTCAATGAAAACTGAAAATCTCACTCTCAGATCTAAGAAAAATGAATTACACGATCGAAACGTCGCGTCGTTGAACCTCGTCGCGCAGCTCCTGAACACGAATCTGTCTGAGCTGGTCAACAAGCGGAACCAAACTAGTCGACTCGGCGTCGTTTGAAGCCATGAACCGTCGCTTAAGATCACGAAACTTGTCCTTACAGCTCTCTGGAGTGAGAGACGCCAGGCTCGAACTTCGGTTGGCCACTTCCATGGCTATGGAGTCCCAACTCTTGGTCCCGTGACGGTTCACGGCGCACGCTAACAATAACTCCTCCAACGGCCCCCACCGTTGGTGTTCTTGTTGCTGCTGCGACGACGACGTCGTTTCTTGTTCTCTAGCCATGAAACGAAAGTAATACCACTACAACTACCGCCACGTCGACGACGCTGCTCATCTCATGTCATGGCGTGGTTTCAAACCTTCATCATCATAATAATCGAAAACGATTTCTTCTTCGTCATCATTTAGATTATCGTTTTAGGGTTTTGGCCTTGCCGTTTTGATTGGGTTCTTTTGTTTTGTTGTTTTTTTTGTATTTTATTTTTTTCCTTATATTCCGTTCGTTGTTGATTATATGTTTTATGTTTTGCTTTTGTTTTTGTTTTTTTAAATAAAAATGAGATTTGGAGATTAATGTTTATATTTATAGAGAGGGAGAGTGTGTTGTGTTGTGAGTTGTGCCTCTGTTTTCGATTTTCCTTTCTCTTGGCGGTTCGGGTCTGGTCTGTTTTTCATTTCGTACCAGGGTATTATTGGGTTTCAGATTACTATAATGCCCTTATGAGAATCCACTTATGATCTTTAAAGGAAACCGTAGAGGGGCAAAATAGTAAAATTTCATTTGTTTCAATAAATTATTTTTTCGAAATCCATTTATTTATTTAAAAACTTTGACTTACAGTGCCATCTAATATAAATGTTAAAAGAAATTTCAAAATTGGATCAAATTATTCTTAATGATAAAACGGTAATGTCATATCAATTATATTGTAAATCATATAAATACGATAAATAAATGTATTAAAATTTTGCTTCTAATGAATATATTATAATAGAGTTTAAAAATAAAAAAATATTATTTTTATTTTAGTTCATATATCTTTAAGTATGATCAAATATATCAAAATAATGAGACGAGTCTTTGTAAGATATATTATGTGTTAAAAGTATTTGAACATGAGACTTTTTTTTATTAACTTTTAATACAATATTGTTTTATACAATTTTCAATTAATAAATTGTCTACTTTAAAGTTGTAAAATATATAAAATTTTCCTTTTAAAAAAAAAATTATTCATTTAAAATCATTTTTGTTCATAAATGAAAAATATTTTCACCTGGCAATAATATTGGAAGTTATTTTAAGATCACAGCTCTAAGATAACACATGTCACCGCCTAGTACACCATGGTTGGAGTTTTATTGGGACCCATTTTAATTGGATTATTTTAAAAGAGCAATACTACTCTTACAAAGACACAAACAAAGAGGCTATACAAAGACAATTTCCACCCTTCATCTTCATGATTTCTCTCTCTCTCTCCCTCTTTTTCCGTTTTTTCTTTTGTTTTTTCCCTTATGGTGATATCGACTTTGTAGCTCTCTTTGTATTGTCTTTGTAAGAATAGCATTTTTCATTTTAAAATATGATCAAAGGGTCCTGAGCGGCTGCGATGTTGCCACGTCAAATCCAAGGGTTTATTCGTTGTAATATTGAAGTAGTCACAGTCTCACAGACCTCTAAGATTGAATGTTGACCGTCAATTCGTGGGACCCTTTTTATCTCGATTGTTTAACCGGTGTGGCTCTTATATTTGGATGAAAATAATGTTATGTTTTAATATATTCATTGTATGATTTAATTAAAAAACTAGAATCGAACAGTTTATTTTTTTATTGATTATATTATATGATTAAATGGTTAATCCAAATTTCAAAGCCAAGTAAACAAAAAAAGAAAGATGAGGTGGTGTTATGATGTTACCATTTCAACCTAAAAAGCAAATCAGTGAAAGCTACAAAAGGAAAAAAAAGTGATATTGTGTTGTATTTAAAATTCAACTTAACACGGGCCACAAGAAAATTTATAAAAAAAATAAGTTTCGGAAAATTAAATTATAATAGCTTTTAAAATAGCTTTAAATTGATATGAAATTTAGTTAAAAGATATTTGTTTGATTGTCGTAGTAAGTCAATAATCCTATTGATTCGATATTTTAACAATTGCATGGATATTGAATTAATTTGCCTTTTCAAGAAATGTTTACATGTGTCTAATCCAGTTTCAAATTAAAGATTCATCTGATTAGGTATCTTTAAATCTTAATTAATGATGTATTGAGTCAGATAAATTATGTAAATCCTAATACACGTGGCTCTACTATGTTACTATCAACGTGAGAAACGTTACTTAACTGATCCTTGTAATGTTATATACAGTAATAAGGTTATGGCTTGACTATCGGTTATGATTGTCAACTTATTATTTTAAGATCGAGATACTTTCCTGATTTAATCTTTTACCTATATATTTGTCGTAATTGTATTGATACTAATGTTCTTAAGAAACAATTAATGCTTTGGATCCATTATCCATATCATCTTGCACAATCACACAGTTATGAAGCTAAAATTCTTTTCTTATGATTGATAGATAATAATAATTAAAAAAAAATCAATTAAAAAATCAATTTTTGTGAATAAAAATTGACAGTACTAAATATCCGAAAAACTTTGATAAATTCATGAAAAATATAAGTTTAGTAAAATTAAATTATAATATATTTTGAAACAGCTTTCGGATACAATTATTAAAGCAAGTGCAAAATCAAATAAAATAGTTTACCTAAAACAAAAATTTAAATATATATTAAACACGTTTTTAAATGTTAAAAATTTTAATTGTATTTTTATACATTATTTGAAAAGAACAAATCAGAAAAAACAAAAACTACCTTTAGATGACCAAGTGGTTTGATAAAGACTCTTAGACGTATTATTCAAGAGGTATTGAGTTCGAATCTCTCATCGATTACTAATTAAGGTGCTATCAGAGTTCTTACTCGGTCGATAGTTCCCAGATCCCGAAATATTAATTGAGGTATGTGTAAGTTGGTCCGATACCCCCAATCATAAAAAAAAAAACACACACTCAAAGGTAACTTTGTTGTGTTATCTAGTAATTGAAAAAGGAAATGGATGGTAATATTATTTGTTCACAATTATCGTTCAATGGATATGAAAAATAGTTAAAGATATTTGTTTAATTGTTATCGTAAGTCGATAATGTTATTGAGTCAATACTTCGACAATTGCATGTATATTGAATTAATTTGCCTTTTCAAGAAATGGTCACATGTGTCTAACCCAGTTTCAAATTAAAGTTTCATAACTTCATATACTTATGTATCTTTAAATCTCAGTTAATGATGTATTGAGTCAAATAAATGATGTAAGTCCTACACGTGGCTCCGCAATGTGGCAATCGACGCGAGAGACGTTACTTAGTTGATCCTTATAAATATTATACAATAATAAAGTTTGTCTTAACGACCAGTTATGATTGTTAATTTATTAGTTTAAGATCGATACTTTCCTGATTTAAGCTTTTACCTATATATTTGTCGTACTTATATTGGTACTAGTGTTCTTAAGAATCAATTAATGCTTTGGATCCGTTATCCATATAATCTTGCATCACATAGTTATGAAACGAAAATTCCTTTTCTTGTGATTAATAATAATAATAATAATAATAAATCAATCTATTTTTGTGAGTAAAAATAGAAAGTACTAAATATCCGAAAAACTTTGATAAATTCATGAAAAATATAAGTTTAGTAAAATTAAATTATAATATATTTTGAAACAGCTTTCGGATAGAATTATTAAAGCAAGTGCAAAATCAAATAAAATAGTTTTAACCTAAAATAAAAATTTTAATATATATTAAACACGTTTTTAAGTGTTAAAAAATTCAATTGTGTTTTGTTTTGTATACATTATTTGAAAAAAACAAACCAAACAAACACGGCCTCTGGGTGGCTAATGGTTCGATAAAGACTCTTTGATGTATTACTTAAAATGTTTTGAGTTTCAGTCCCTCATCAGTTATTAATAAGAGAAGCCAATAGAGCTCCTACTTGGCTGATAGTTTCAAGGTCCCAGTGGATTAGTTAAGATACGCGTAAGCTGATTCGAACACTTCTAATCATAAAATAATAAAAAAACGTACACATACACATATGTGACTTTTTTGTGTTATCTAGTAATTGAAAAAAGGAAAGGGTAGGTAATATTACTTGTTCACAATTATCGTTGAATAGATATGAAAAATAGTTAAAGATATTTGTTTAATTTTTATCATAAGTCGATAATGTTATTTGATTCAATACTATAACAATTGCATGGATATTGAATTAATTTGCCTTTTCAAGAAATGTTCACATGTGTCTAACTTGGTTTCAAATTAAAGGTTCATATAATTATGTATCTTTAAATCTCAATTAATGATGTATTGAGTAAGATAAATAATATAAGTCTCACACGTGGCTCCGTTGTGTGACAATCAAAGTGAGAGACGTTACTTAGCTGATCCATGTAATATTATTTTAAGATCGAGATACTTTCCTGACTTAAGCTTTTACCTATATATTTGTCGTACTTATATTAGTACTAATATTCTTAAGAAATAATTAATGCTTTAGATCCATTATCCATATCATCTTGCATAAGCACAAAGTTATTAAACTAAAATTCCTTTCTTATGATTGATAGTTAATTTAAAAAAATTAAAATGAATCTATTTTGGTGAATAAAAATAGAAAGTACTAAATATGGGAAAAACTATGAGAAGTTGATGAAAAATA
This sequence comes from Pistacia atlantica, assembly GCA_026229545.1. NCBI lineage: Eukaryota > Viridiplantae > Streptophyta > Magnoliopsida > Sapindales > Anacardiaceae > Pistacia > Pistacia atlantica. The sequence continues at coordinate 6,823,546 of CM047907.1, forward strand.
TATGACCAAATTAGTAATATAAAAATATATGACCAAATTAGTAATATACAAGTATGGTATGGGATAAAATCATATCATTGTATTAACAATGATATCAACACTCTAATAATCATTACACTTTTTATGATAATGACAAAAAAGGAGTCAATAATATTACTAAACTCCTAACTTTACCTACCCTTTGATGACCGTTAAATAATGACAACCAATGAATTATATCAGCTTTTCTCTCCTTGACCATTTCGGGTAAAGAAGAAGTGAAATTACCTTTTTCTCCATAAAAATTAGAACATGGTGCATTATGTGGTATGAAACGGAAAAGAAGGGATTTCATAATTGAGGTTTTAAATAAGATAACATACTGATTGATTATAAGTTAACTAATTACAAATTGTCATATCAGAGATATGAAAGAAAGTTTGCAAAAGTTAGTTGTGAACCAATATTTATTGTTTCGTTTTTCATATTACAACAGTAATAAGAATGAGAGGTGATAAACTTTTTATCTACGGGACGAGGAGCTATTTTTTCAATATTGTCACTAACCTTTCAATAATAACCATATAGTTTTCGGAAGAAACAAACAGTAGTAATCGATGGGCCGGACCCGGAAACATTTTCGAGCCAACTGTTAAGAAGAAACTGGTAACTTTACCAGCCCGATAACTTACCATTCCCACTCGGTTTGGTCCATTGATCCATTCCCACACAAATATCCAAACCAAAGCCCAACCCATCCGAAAAAACCCAATCATGTAAATTCACAGCGCGGGAACATCAACCTCCAAATTTTTAACCAAAAAAAATAAAAAAACCCTAACAGATGAAACAGTGAACTTAAAAGAGTCAATAACAATAATATCCCTTAGGTATAATTAACTAACAAGAATTACTTTGAGATTATAGAACTAACAAAAATCTTCCTACCATTAATATTTGGACGTTCAAATAAACGGTATAAGGGCAATCAGGTAAATATACGTTAAATCATTCACTTATAATATCTAACAGTAAATTAGCGACTCATTAACGATACGTGTTTTTTGTTATTACTGAAACCTCAAGAAACTATTTGTCATTTTATGAAAACTCAGGGGGGTCGAAAGGTTAAGTTAAAACTTTAAAAGCGCAAGATTTTCCCTCAAATTTGAAGCTTCTTAAATCTCACACACTCTCTCTCTCTCTCTCTCTCAAAATTTGAATTCTAAAACTCACGTTTTCTCTCTCAAATTTCTCCACAATTTTCTTTTCATTCTTGATTTTCTTGGAGAAATTCGAAGTCGAAGCCATGAGAAGAGCAGCGAAGCGAGAGACGGGGAACAGTAGCCGAAGTAGTAGAGAGCGAGTTAGCGACAAGACGGAGCAACTCAGGTCCGTGAAGCGCGAGAAAGTGAGTCATAGCCGAGTCGACTTGGGCGCCGGTGATGAATCGACTCCATCGAGTCAACAAGATACGGTCCAGCGTAGGGTTCTCCGGTCGAAGTACCTTGCTGTAATGAACAAGATCAACGGTAGCATTTTGCGTTTTAAAATTTAAATTATTTTCTTAAATTTATCTTCAACGATTTTTTGTTTTGTTTTGTTATTTTTTATGTTATTATAATAACTTTTTTTCCTTTTCAGATCAACGGGATGATTTGTCGAAAATAGATTCTCTGAAGTTCAATACAATCTTTAACGAAGTTGAGAATTTGCATCAATTAGGTAATTGATTATTTACATGTGAAGATGTTTAATTTGCAAGAAATTTAAATCTAGGAAAATTAAAAGAAAATTTGAAAAATTTAAATTTTGTTTCTGCTTTGGGGTTGTATGTTAATATTTTTATTATTTTGATATAAAAAAGAAAATTATGTAGTTAGTAATAAAGTGTTTCATATCATTGAAATCCATTGATTTTATTAGTAGAGGGAATTGCCTTAGCATTTCTCTTGGAATTTATTGTTTCTCTCTCTTTTGTATTTATCGTTTTGAAGAAAAAAATACATATTTTGAATGTAATATAATGTTACTAAGTAATGTTACAAGTTATGAAATAGGATGGGTTATTGAAATCCATTATTTTTAATAGTAGAGGGGTTTGCCTTAGCCTTTCTCTTTGAGTACATATTTTTTAGAAATTTTTTAAATTGGGACTTTTCGTGTAATGCCGAAATGGGTTTGCAGTGCAGAAGCCAAGGGAACAGGTAGCAGATGCAGAAGCACTGTTGGATATTGCTAACACATTGGTGAATTCTGTTCAGTCACAATCCAATGAGGGAGTTACACCAACGGATTTTGTCAGTTGTTTGATCTCTGAATTTGGGCAACCCAGTGGGGGGAGAGTAGCCTCCCAAGAGAATGCCCAGATATCAATCAATTGGAAAGATATTGGCCTTGCTATCTCACCGTTTTTATCAATATGCCATTGGTTGTTGCACCATGTGAGTTTTATCTTAATCTTTATTGATACGATAATAATGTGTTTTGGGGTCTCACTAGCATTCCCATCCGTAAGGTTTCTCAAATTGGAGTTTTGTAAAGTAAAATGTGATATCTTTCACAATGAATACTAGATTAGTAACCAAATATATAATTCATTACTGTAAACTACAACTAATATACCTGTGTTTTTATTTTCTTCTAATCTTTTTCTCTTTGATGTATGTTAACATGTTGGGTTTTGCTTTACTTTGTGTTATTTGGTGAAGGGTTGGGCCTATGAATACCGAGGTGAAACAAAGGAAGGTTGCTGTTCGCAGAAAGCGTGAAAAGCCTACTCAAACTGCAAGACCTGAGGAGGTGAAATTGCCTCTTATTTTTTATTCCCCTTTTTGGTGCTCATTTATGGAATATTGTTATTGTGATGAGCTGGGGTATGCTCTGGCCATGAAGAGTTCTTTCATCAATGAGATTGATGCTGGTGATGTGGATATCAAGTGTAATTTGATAGGTGGCATAACATTGTTATTTTTTGGGAATTTGTGAGGCAGAAGAGTTGGAGAGGGGGATCTATCCTGCTTTAGTAATGTATAGTGGCATAAGTTGAATTTTCCTTTTTCAAACCTGCATGATCTGATTGTATTATTTTTTAAACAATATATCAGACAGAAAACATAAAATGGTCATGAAGTTCAGATGACTTAGTAGAGGTTACCATCTTCTTTGGGAGAGGTTTTAGCTATATTTTTTTATGTATATGATTGCATACATGTATCACTGCGTGAGTGCAGTTGTCTGAAAAATACTTGCATGGGGTTTATGCTCAATTTCCTCTTTTCTCTGTTCTCAATTTTGCATTCAGTTTTATGTGTAATTTGCCAACTTGAATGGATTATGAGTTACTCTAATGTAGAATTGGACATTGAATCCTTGAAGTTATTCTCTGTTATGCTTTAACAACTGTAGCGATTTTCATAATTTATGGTTTCTGTACAGCAGGTTGATAACAGTGAGGCAGATAAGAAAACAGATACAGATAAAAATATGTCAACAATGTTTGACATCTTAAGAAGGAAGAAACGTGTTAGACTTGAAAGTTTGATTCTCAATAGAATGTCATTTGCTCAGACTGTTGAGAATATGTTTGCCCTATCATTCTTAGTTAAAGATGGTCGCATTGAAATAGCTGTTGATGAAAATGGCTCTCATTTAGTTGGTAAGCTATATACAGCAATCAGTTCAAAATTTTAGTATTTTAATATTTATACCATCTGTGCTTGGGAAATTATTTTTTTTAATTTTTTTTCAGCACCTAGGAATGCTCCTGGTGCCGATGCTGTTTCGTCTGGCAACGTCACATATCAGCATTTCGTCTTCAGATTTGATTATAAGGATTGGAAGGTATGTTATAGGAACCTGTTCTGATGAGTGATAATGCTGTATTAGGTGTTTCTATTATTGATCTCAGTTCTGAAACATAAGTTGTTTGGCCTCTTAATATGGAATCAATGAAGGTATAATCGGTCATGTGACCTATGATTAGGTGGTTTGAAGCATCTTCCAATTTAAGTATAGGTTTATGTAAGATGAATATTAAAAATTATTAATCAATAACTTTGGCAGAATTCTTAAAGAAGGTGAAATTTATGGTTAATGGAGATATGCTATAACTTTTCTTCGTAGCATATGCATCATTATTATATAAAATGTTTTAAGTTCATTTTTCTTCGGTTTCTCAGGTTAACTAATTGTTTCCCCTTAATCCAAACTTCATAATACTTGTTAAACAGTTAATGATGGATGCGGTGCCTGCCGGTGAGGAGCTGATGCCACATAGGGAAAAGTCAAACTCTTTTGGTGTTTCTCAGGCAGAACCAGCAGCATTCAACTCTCAAGCAGCAGCATTACGCACAACTCCAATCAAGAAATTATGCAGGAACCGTGGCCTGGTAATACGAGAGGAATCAGTTGTTGAAGATTCGCCTGAAGTTGATGATGCTCCTGCTGGTGGAAGAGCCACCAGAATGCTCAGATGTAAGCGTAAACTCATCTGAAAAAGAGGCTTTGTTTGACAACTTGCCATGAACTGGTAGCTGCATATTTTTGTAGAGTTTTGTCATGTACATATGGGCAGGTAAATCCAAAACCGATAATCTTATTTTGTAGATTATTTAACTGCTGATTCTGTGCCATAAATAGTATGGCACAACTAATTTTGTTCACCAACTGGGGTTAAATTTCAAGTGATTGAAATTTGTTACATTTTTGTATAAAGATTGGTTTTGTTTTGTGTCAAAATTTTGTATTCTCAAAACAATTAGCAATTTCCTTGTGCACGATCTCAGATTATTGTGCTTTCAACCTTGTTTGAAATGATGTCATAAAAATTCACCTTCTGAGCATATCATATTATCATTAGGGTGTACTTTTATTGATTCAATAATGTTTTTTATTAAATGAAGTTGATAAACATTAATCTTTTGTGGACATCGAATTATAGATAGAATTGATTTTTATTGATATCATAATATCAATGGGGTGTGATGTTATTGATTCGATAACATTTCATAAGACGAAAATTTATCTTTTGTGGACTTTGAATTATAGATAGAATTTACTGTTATTGATTTGATAACGTTATTGGATCGAATATTCAAGTCACACGATTGTCTTTGTGTTTTGTTTAAATGGTAACATAGAGCGTTTTATTGAATGTGTCGGCAAGTGATTCTTTTGTCCCTTAAATTTTGATTATTGTGCCAATTGAATTGATTCTGTTTGGAGATAATGAAGAATTATTGACATTAGTTGCCCTTAAAAAAGGAATCGATCTCATCTAATAGATACCAGATTTCTTGTATTATACTTGCCCTTTATTATAGTTGACTTTAGAATATATAAAAAATGCCTCAATATTCAAATTCATAAGAAAATCATCTATTTTTAGATATTGTTAAAAACTAATCAAGTCAAATAGGAACGTATATATCCTTTCTGTCGATACCGTTATAAACTTATAACCATGTTAACTCCTATAGTTGAAATGACTACTTTACCCCATAAAACAATTTCTATTAAACTTGGGGAGCAACCGAACAAGACCATTGGCTTTTTTTAATTTGAACTGCCTTTAGAAATAATAATATTATTTTATATTATTAAATATAGAAGAGTAATACTATATTAATAACTTTTTTTCATGAATTTTTTTTTTTTTTTTTATAATCTTGATGTAATAGTTTGTGATTAATCAATTTTCAATTAATTAATAGGATTTATGTGAGATCTGTTACGAAATGATTAATGGTGAGTTGCTATATCAGAGTGAGAGAAAGTTTGTGAGAAAGATCTGTTGGTGTAGTATTATTCAATATAAAATATTAATTATAACAGTAAATTACTTGATGAACAGATATTGGTAAATGAAAACTAAAAAGATAGTTTTTATAAAGGAAACTTTTGTGTGTTTATTCTTTTTGTGAGTAGTTACGTTTTGGAAATCTCATCAACTCAATATTTAAATTTATTAACTAATTTTATCAATTCAATATTCAAATATATCAATAAATTTTATCAATTCAATCTTTAAAAAAATATTAATTTTTTAATATTATTTACAAATTTTGGATGTTTGATTGAATTTATATGAATAGTAAAAATGTCATTTTTGTACTAATTTAAACAGAATATTTTAATAGTTTGTAGGGTGACATTTCTTAAATTAACGAGTGTTTACTAGAACAAGGTTAAAGTTAAACACATCAAGGTTAAAATCATAATTCTACAATTACAAAAAATCAAACAAATGAGAGTTTACTTAAAAAAAAAAAAATCTCTTTCTATAAATTTACGAAATTTAAAGAGAATTGACTAAAATTCATTGTTTGCATAAATCTAAATTTAAGAAAGACAAGGATAAAAACTGAAAAAACTCGTGATACAAATAAAATAAAATATATTTGCATAAATTTATCAACTTTTAACCTAAAATAATCATAGGTTTACAACATTTTTTCACCATACTTTTTTTCATAGTTTTCAACATGATAATTGATCATTAGTTAGTTTGCAAATAGTCAAACGACTCATTTTATAATGAACTTCTACATCGAAGATTGTAAAATTAGATTGTGAACCTAATATTATTCCTTAACATATAGTGTGAAGAAAACAATAAATTAATAAAAGTTGTGGAAAAGAAAGCATCTTGTGGACCATTTGTAATTTTCGAGCTACCTAGGGTTTAAATTCTTTTTTTATAATCCAAAAATTCCTGACCTTATGTTATGAGACTCAATTCAAAATTGGAACCCGCCAAACTTTATATAATATTTGAGAAACAGAAAACAATGACCTTTACCGATAGAGATACTCATGAGCCCAAATCATGTGAGAGCATTTCCTTGGTTGGGTGTTATCTTAATTGGAGCTCAATACTTTTGAAACATAATTAGACCCTTTAACTTACATGTTCTAGTTGGCACTAACATTAAACACATTATTAAAAGTTGTTAATTTGACAACAATCTCAGCCTCATCATAAAATATTACAACCCCTAAAGCAAAAAAACTAATTCGAAATCCCGCCGCAATCTAGCCACCCTAGGGAAGATAAAATATGTTGCCATTGTAACACTAGTGCTTGCTTTTTGGAATGTTAAGGTCCTTAAATATTGGACTGTCAACTCCCACTCCCATCGCGTTAAGACCGTTGTCGACGTATATGACAGCACCAGTGATTGCAGATGCCAAAGGTGATGCTAAGAAGGCGGCTGTGTTCCCAACCTCATCTGTTTTCATTGGTTTGTTAAACTCAGTAATCTTGTTCGACAAATAGCACAAGCAGAAAATGAAATTAAGATAGGGAATAAGTTCCAGCAGTTACCTGCTGATAGTTCTTTCTGCAGTGGTGCATTCTCAAATGAATATTCAATCATTGTGTCGATGAATCCGATTGCTTTTGCAGCACGACTTCCTAGCGGACCTGCAGGACAAAATAATATGTTGCATGTTCTCAAAAAAGAAAAATGAAGAAGTCTAAAAACGAATGGTGTTGCAAAGATACCAGCAGATATGGCATTGACCCTGATTTTGTGTTTTCTTCCTGCTTCAAAAGCAAGCACCTGAATGATCAAGTTAAAGGATGAAAATGAATCGGACTTTATACACGAATTTAAGGAGCAGTGATTAGAATGAATGTGAACCATGAGTAGAGAAGAAATAAGAACTCACTCTTGTGTCACTCTCTAGTGCAGCTTTAGCAGAACTCATGCCACCGCCGTATCTGTTTTGAAATAGTTCAAAAAATGTGTCAAATGAAAAGTAGTGATAACTCCACATTCATCGATAATCGAATGATCGATGCACATCAAACATACCCTGGAATGATCCTCTCGGAAGCAATGTATGTAAGAGAAATTGATGAACCACCTATATCAATAAAAATGAATTTAGATTCTAGAAATGCGTCTTGTTGTATTTATCATGTATTGAGATATGTGGAGAGGAAAAAACAGGCAGATTATAGAGCCAAGAAGCATGCCTGCATTCATTATTGGAACAAAATGCTTGAGTAAGGAAACATAAGAGTAACTTGAAGCTGATACAGCTGCAAGATATCCCTTCCTCGACGTCTCCAGCAGAGGCTTACTCACCTGGTAAGGTATCATTTATTGTCAAATACAAAAAATAATGGTTTATAGAGATTCCTTATACAGAAACTTTAGTACCTCTGGTCCATTGGCAAGTGAATGCACAAGGATGTCAATGCTGCCAAAATCCTGTTTCACGGATTCAGCAACTTCCTGCAACACATTCAAAAGCAATCAAACATTAAAAAATCAGCCAAGTGACAGTAGCAATTATAAAGATGGTAGAAAGAAAAAAGCGTGTATTTTAAAATTTTGAGCCGTTAAATAGTGAATGACTTATAGGAAACAAAATAAAGCAAAATGCTGATCATAACGTTAGATGTGAAACTAAATTACATATCAAATTAATCTTTCAGTCAGAAAATGGTCAATGACTTATTCAATAACAATGGCAACATTACAAAATTCTCAACGACAAATGATAAGGAATGAAAAATTATGGTTTATATACCTTAACAGTCCACTTAGATGACGCTGCATAACGCTTATTTGCTTTCACCTACACAAAATGATAGGATAAGAAAATGTTTATCGTAAATTCTTCACGTATTTTACAGTAACTGCACACATCCTTACATCTTCAGGCACATCCTCAGGGCTGTCATAGACTGCATCTAGGGGATATACTTTGGTGATTTCCATCAAAGAACCATCTGGCAACCTGAAACATCAAAATTATTTCAGCCGAGCCATTCATCAAGAATTGACCCATTATAATGTCACATAAACCAAGATTAATAACTTACACACGTGATCCATCAAACTTTCCACGTCGCAGACTGGTTTCAAAAATGTTCAAAGCCTGAACAAGAAATGTAAGTAAATGAACATCCCTTTACCGAGCTTGAAAAACATCAGATTATTTGAAAATGAGGAGAAAATAAGAATGAAGGTTTAGTGTCTTACAGGCACCCATGTCCCCACCAAAATTTCCGCACCAGCAGCAGCAAGAGATTTTGCTATAGCCCAACCGTATCCATTGTCATCAGCTACACCAGCAATAAATGCCTTCTTACCTGAAGACACCAGTACCAGAGTTAGTTTGGGAGGTTTAACTTTTAATGATCGATAGAACATCAGTGTTAAAGTGGATAAACAATGACTAATTCAACTTCAACATGATAACAGTTGAACTGTTTGAACATTGATATTTAATAGCTCCATGTAAAGACATCAGCTACCCACAACAAGAGCAAACTTATGATTCTTTCACTAGTTTATACCTATATAGATCCATTGATTGCGTTCGGGATGAAGCAGGTTTAAGCACAGAATTAGCATAAGGATATCATGTTAATGGTTCCTCTTCACACTTTTGAAAGATCATATGAGCATGTAGGGCTTACTTAAAGAGAATTCTGGGACAAACACACAATATATGTCCTTGCAACAACTAAAAAGATGGCAAAATCATTCTAAATACAAAACATTACAACTTCAGATAAATAAATAATAAAAGAAATTTAAATTTTGTCCGAGCGATGAAAAATTCGAGGAAGATGAATAAGAACAAACCTCTCAAGTCAATTGGCAACCCAGATACAGGCTTGCTATCACTAGATTCAGATGTTGCTTTTGTAACAGCCTTGTCAAGTTTTACCGAAGATTGACATAAAACTCCGGTGGAGAGGTTGCACAGATGATATGTGACAAGCACTTGCAAAGTTGGCCCATGAGGCTTTCTTAGAATTTCCAGCAACAAAGGCAACACCTGCCTTGACAGCTCTGTGAGAAGTTGAAACACACGGCCTCACCGCCGCCATCTGAAGGGCTGGAAGCTGCTGTTGCTGCCATTTTCAACGAACCAACTCTCGCAGAGGAAAATAAATACCTGCAAAATAAACGAGGTATTGAACCATAAAACTATTACAAAAAAATAAAAATAAAAGAAAAGCGTACTATATCAAGAATACAGCATAATGATTGAATCTATTCAAGTCATAGACTGTTTGTCATCAAGATTTCAAATATAAATCAACCATTTGTCTTTGGCAACACGCCTTAATTTCTACAAAATGAGCCTAAGTATACTAACTTCCACAATCTAAATTGCCTACCACATTAACCTTCAATTGTAATTTAAGCAAAAACAACACATCACACAACACTCAGAGATTCAAAATTTCCATAATTTCCCTCCACTTCTCTCCATAAACCAACACAGAATCCCACTTAGAAAAGCTTAAAGCACACCACATTAGCCAAAAATACCAACAAATGAGTCACTCAATGTCCCCGCATTACAAAATAAACAACAGAAATCTTTGAAAAACTTTTATTGAGCTCCCATGAGATTTGAATAAAATAAACATAAATATGAAAACTACCCACTAAAGTTCCAACCTTTCACTACCAAAAAGATCAAACTAAAACCTTAAATCTAACACCTCCCCCCCACCCACAACAAAACCCAAAAAAAAAAAAAAAAAAAAAAACCGACATCAAAATGAGAAAAATATTTCAAATTTAACAAGTGTAGAAGTTTAAAGAGACCAATTTAGAAAGAAAATTATTACCTTTGAAAGAGAGAGAGCGCCAATGTGAATGAAAGAAGAAGCAAAAAAGAAAGGATTTTGAAGGCAGGAAAACAAAGAAGGTGACGAAGGTTTCAAGAGAAGAAGTGAGAAAGGAGTTCGATGAGATCGAGGATTGATTTTGACTGTCTCTGAAAGTGAGTAAAGTTGTAGTTAATGGAGAGGTGTCGAGATTTTGAAGGGGGTTAAGTGTTAGCTTTTCTATTAGTTGGAAAGTTTTAGAGGGATGATCAAAAAGTGGGCTTTTTGTTTTGTCAGAAATAGGTCGAGTTTGTTATTGGGCTTTTTAAGGTTAAAGAGATTCCAAAAATCTTTTTTTTTTTTTTTTTTGAACTCCATTTATCATTTTATAATCCAAAAATCTTGAAAATTTATTTCACAACCCAAATTCAAAACCAGAGTTTCCGTAAACAATAGCTGAATTTGGTTATGTAAAGTACCCACGAAAGAATTTGAACCCTAAACACTTTCCCGTGCTTAAAACGAACTCGACTTTTATATATATATATATATATGTGTGTGTGTGTGTGTGAAATTATTATAATATACTCTATAGCATTATATTTAAGTTTGATTATGAATTTTATAATATATAATATAACATAGAAATTCTTAATATTCGTGCTTCCTTTTTGTTTGTGTACTTAATTACTACTATAACTCATCATTTTGATGTATTTAAAGAGAAGATACATAAATATTCTCTTGTTTTAGATTAATAGTTGTTATTTTTTTCCAAAATAAAAGATGTTTGATCAAAAAGTTACTTAATCCCCTCCTTTTTTTTTTTTTTTTTTAAATGACAATCCAAAATAGATGAAAAAGATGGAAGAGTTAGTACATTTTCACACTTTTAGATAGCGAGAAAACCAAAAAGTTCCCACCTGCACTTTCAGAGGGAGAAGTCAGTAAGAGATAAAGTAGGAGAAAGAAAATTACTTTATTAAAAATTGTGCATAAGCCTAAAATAACCTGTAATGGGGGCAGTATTAATTATATTAGTATGCAACTAATGTGATATGCTTATTTCACCGACTCACCCTAAACACTTTTACAAGATATTTAAGTTATAAAATTCAGTTCTTTTAATTTTTTTTTTTTTTTTCAGAGGAGAATTAAATAAATCGAAGCCCATGTCATAAATAATATTGGGCTAGAAGCTTTTGGGCTTAAAGCCCATGAAATATAATCACCTCAGACTCATTGGACAGGGGCTCATATTCTTCATGGGCTGAAAGTGCCAAATGGGCCTATATCTGATAAATTATTTCAACCCTGCCTTTTGTCTCAGTAGCCCCATGTGTAATTAAATTGATGATAATTCTGTATTTAAATATAAATAAAAAGATTAAAGTCACACTTATAATAAACTGATATGAATTATTTATGTGTCAATACGACGTTTCTTTTATGACTTTAGAAATCGTCTGACCTTGTTTTGTTAACTCGAATTTGAAACTGAAAACTTTATCGAACCTTACAATCTTTGAGAAGCGAGAAACAATGACCTTTGATTATATAGATGACCATGAAAGGACATCATTAACTACAATCTTTGAGAAGCGAGAAACAATGACCTTTGATTATATAGATGACCATGAAAGGACATCCTTAACTACTCGATAAAGCTAATCTCACTGTAAATCTTGTTACAATAAGAAACTATCTTAGAAGGATGGAAATCGATCAACCTTTACAAAATTGAGCTATTGAATGCATGGAGTTCATCTGGATGTATCCTAGAGGGGCAGAAGTTGATTTTTAATACATTGCATACATCTAGATATATAGAATTTGGTTATTAAATCCTAGAAATCTTCTCACTGTAGATCAGGATACTTTTCTTGAGAGGCAGAAATTGATCTGTAGGACAGAACATCTTTGTAAGTTCTTTCATTCATCAATACCTAAAATTCTGACAAAATGCCACCATTAATGGTTCAAAGAACACTATCTGCAAATAAAAAAATAAAAATAAAATCAAACATTGATTGAATGACAAAGTGGGCTCTCAATTCAAAATTCAAAAAAAAAAAAAAAAAAAAAGAAAAAAAAGGAGGAAGAGCCCCACAAAATTATAATTATTAGAATTTATAAAGTTATAACTATTTCTTAGTCCTCCTTCAAGACTTTTGAGGGTACCATGAAATGAATTATATTGTAAAGTATTTTCATTTGATTTGATTTGAAAGATTGTGATCTAATGTCTCTTGTCATTTTCCTGGAAATTTTTTGAAAGTTTTCTAACCCACTGAAAGGAAAAAGAAAAGAAAAATAATCATATTTTCTAATTTGAACATGTAAAAATCATGCATACATTTTTTATTTATAGTGGGAGAGACTGTTATTGATTGGTCTAATCAATATTCTTTATATTAATTCATGTTTAGTATTTTTTTTTTTTTTTGATTGTTAATACAAACTTAAACCGAGATTGTAATGTTAATTGTGAGTCTTTTATTTTTGTTAAATTCAACGATGTTATTATATTATAAGCTAATTTTTATTTAAATAACGTATAAATTATCGTATAAAATTTACTTTGTTTACTTTTATATTTTCTTCTTTAAATTAGGTATGTTTGCTTTTAGTTCATGAATGACCCACAATTCAGATTCTTTGAATACTGAAGAGGGTCAAAAATGAATTATAATAATTAGTCGTCAACCCATGTCTTTTATAATAATTACTCCTTGTGCTTTGGCTTTTAGAAAATCCAGAACAAGACTCCCGTCCCTTTCAAAACTATTCCCCCTTTTTTTATTATTAATTAATTAATTTATATATATTATTATTTCCATGAGTTGACCTAGTTTTATCTTCCAAAAATCCATAAATATTCCACATCTTCATTAAAAATAATAATATGATGTATAAGTTTATCAATTGATGGATGCTACTTGTTTGCAATTTCAACCATCAAAGATCTAATTAAGATAGATTTAATGAACTCTTTGTTTTTTTTTTTTTTTTTTTTTTTTTATAAATTTGAATTCAATGTAAATAAATTTGTCAACCTCTCAAGATTGTAGAAGAAATTTTTTAAAAATAAAATCCAGCTCATATTAGGGTTTTGATTCATATTTATAAGTTAAAATTTTATTAAATTCCAGTAAATTATTTTATCTATATCACAATTTTGAAATTTTTCTGAGAAAAATCTATCATAATAATATTTTTACAAATGGGTATTAACTAATTTACCTAGTATTAATTTAAATCTCTTGTGATCATAATAATATGGTCATAATTGAGTTTAAAGGGATTCAACTTATATTTATAATTAGTTTTGGGTAATCTAATGAGAAGACTTTCACTATAGAAAATGCAAGCTAATTAATTCATAAACCAAACTTTAATTTTAGTGGTAAAATTAAGTTGATAAGAAGAAGGAGACTAAAAGACATTGAATGAGAAAGTGCAAAATAAAGGAGTGAGTGCAAAATAATTTTACTGTGAACAAATTAATAATAATTGTTCTGAGTGGGAGACAACTAATATCAATGTTGATAAGAACAATTGAAAATTTCATCAACACCTTATCTATATTCCCTTTAATTTAATTTCTGTATTAAGTCATATGTAAGGACCTATCCTTTTCACCTTTCTTTTAATTTATATTTGATTTAGAAAATTTGAAATTAGCTTCTTCTTATTCTGCTTTAGTTTCACAGCCTTTGAATGACTCTTAATTTTATTCTTTATTATAATTATAGATCAACTCTAGTTTAAGTTGCAAATAACCCCATATGGATTATCCTCAAATTAAGTAACTTTTTTTATTATTTAAACATTATGTTGAATTAATATGTATATATATTCTTTTAAAAATATTATTACGTAATAGAAATTGTAAAGTGGCTATGATTATGTATTTACATATTCTCACTCTAAAAAGATATGACTATGATATCATTGAAAGATTATTGAATTGATATTAAGTGGCGGTAACTATTTTTCATGATGTTATGTATACATCACATCTTTAAAGATTTAGTATTTTTTGGAGTTTATGACTGGAAGTTCTGAAATGCATCTATCCTTGGAGTATGTTTCGTTCTACAGTAGTCCTCAGAGTGTTATTGACAGGTGCTACCGTCTGGTTAAATAGTTGTGGTTCTGAGACAATACAGTGCTACCAAAAAAAGAGTTGCTGATTGATTTATTTTGTTCAATTGAGGAGGTTTTGTTTAAGGGTGGATGTTAGGATATGAGAAAGAGTGTAATGGAGAAGTGGACAAGTGTATAGGTTTTGTTATAACGCACATGTATATAAAAATAAAATAAAATCAACGAAACTAGGTAAATAAAAAATTAGCTAAGATTAATTAATCATCTAAAAAAAAAAAAATAAACTGATTAATCATCTCCTAATCTGTACACCAAAAAGCCTAAATCCTTTGTTCTGATGAACATCAGAATTTAAAACTTTCTTCTTCTTCTCAATATTATTATTTCGCTCCAATTGCAGTTGAGTTTCAATCCCTATTTCAGTGTTTTGTATCACATCAAGTAAAAAGAAATTTTGCCCTTCTTCTTTCCCACTATTATTTGTGCACTTACAAAGATAAAAAGTAATTATATCTTTTTCCTTCAATTCCTTCTGAAATAGTTGCCTGCATGAGAATTGTTCATCTCCATGCACCATTATTTGGTTGAGACTTGCAGTTCCACCACCACTGTAATTTTGATGTTCTCTTTGAGATTGAATTCGGAGAAAAGAGGCGGATTCCGGATGGTATGTTCCATCTCTAATCATATTTAAAATTGCTTCTACCGTGAACTGGTTTTGGAAATTCGGTTCCTGGTTGTTGCTGTCTGTCAATGGGAAATTTCGATGTGAATCGTTACCGCGAATCTTTATTGCTGCGCTGTCATATGCCATAGCTGCCTCTTTCTCTGATTTGAATGTGCCTAGCCAGATTATTTGGTGGTTAGCATAAATTTGTGCTCCCCAATGTCCATTTTGTTGTGGCATTACTCCTTTAAATTTCGCTGCCGACACTCATTTTATTATTATTATTATTATTATTATTATTATTCCTGTTGTGATACTGATGCTGATGGTGATGGTGGTGATCGTGCTTCATGCGCTTGCAAGGAGGCAAAGTTGTACAAGAACTGTTGTTCGAATATGAAGTTTCACCATTCTTGTATATTTTCACGTTTGAAACCATGCTCGATGCATGTTCTTCCATCGAAATATTAAAATTTATGTACGAATATCGGTTTGATAAGATGATTAAAGAAGTGATGATAGAGATTATAAGTTCAAGGGAAGCGAAGGAGAAGATGATTTTATATAAAGAAAGAGATTGAAAGAATTATAAAACTTGTGGAAATCTGGTAATTAGAAGATAATAATCTGTTGCATGAAAATGGTAATGTGTTTTTACTTGGAAGGTGGAGAGTTCAAAAGAATAAACAAAATTAGGTTAATGTGAATAAAAAGGGACAGCAAAAATTAAAACAAAATTACTATCCAAAAATGCTTTCATTCAGTAAATAAGAGAAAAGGTTAAAACAATTTTATTGTATCATAAACTGAAAGCTAAATGCTCTTTAAAATAGTTAAAAATATTCTCATATATTTTACAGTTAAGTGAATAAAATTCTTTTATTTATTTTCTTCTTTAAATTAGGTATGTTTGTTTTTAGCTTATGAAGTTTCAAAATAAAATCTGACTTATGTTCAAAACTTCATTTAATTCGAAAAAAATTAGTCCAATTAATCTAATTACAAGATTTACTCTGCTAAGCAAGCTAATAAATTAATGAACCAAACTTTAATTTTAGTGATAAAATGTAAAATCAAGAGACTAAAAGAAACTTTAATTTACAGTTAACAAATTAATTTTAATTGTGGGAGATAACTTATATCAATATATTGATAAGAACAATTGAAAATTTCAATCAAAACTATTGAGAGAATACCCTTTTTACCAACACGAGATTCAAAACTCAATTGGAATGATGAAGAACAAGACACAAAGAAATTACCGTGGTTCAAGTGTTGAAAAACCCTTACGTTCATGTTGAGCTCCACTCTAAACTCTTACTACACTGTTAAATGAAAGAATACAAACACTCAAGATTTACAAACTCGCTTACTCATTAATTAGAGAATATTAGAGAAAACCATGAAAATGTAACCCCAAGAGCACGGTTTACAATGATTTCCCTCACACGTACGCTCTCTCTAAACCTAAACTTCTTAATATTCTTCACCACCGTTCATTTTGTTTATCCCTTGATTAACATACCTTTATATACGGTTGTGGAAATAAATTCTTAATCACATCCAAACTCCGTTTAAAATTATATTCCTATTGTGTCTAAAATTAATAGGAAATATTATCATAGGGAAATATGTGGAATCTACATTGAAGGGAAAATGAGCCAAATTCCCCAACAAAATCTTTGTCTTTTCTTTTTAATTTAATTTATGTATGATATTATTGACTTCTTAATAAGTTATATATATAAATTCTCTAATCAAGACCGTCCTGACATAATTATATCAGAATCGTGCTTGAATATAGTTGGATTCATTCATTGGACTGAAATAATATTTTACATATAAGGATTCAATAAAGATTAAGTATGGTCCTAACATTATTATATCAAGATAGTCTTCACTAGAGAGCAACATATATATATATATACAAACTTTTAATGAAAATTATATGCTAACTTGTTTAATTTGCAAATAACCCCATATGGACTATCTTGAAATGAATTAATTGTTTATCTTAATTGTGATGGACTAAACATTATGGTGCAAGTGGTTGCATTAAGTAGAAGTAAAAAGTTTGTGTCGATTTTTTTTATGATTTTAAGTTTTAAACACTTAGAAAGTATTAAAAACACTTGTGTGAGGGGTTTTGATATTTATGAAGGAGTTTATAAACTTTATGATTTTTTTTTTTTTTTTTTGGGGATTTTTCAAGTGAGTTTTTGGTAATTTTGGGGGGTATTTAATACTTTTTTAAAATCCCTAAGGCCAATGGTGAAGCTACATAAAGGCCTGGGATGACAATGTGTCATGGGTGTAGAGTTTCAACACAACAGAATGACCTGTGCGACACCCCAACATCATAGGATAGGGGTAGTGGTGTTAATTAATTATTATAGCATAAGGGATTAAGGTTGTTTCTTATTCAACTAAGAAACAAAAAGCACTTAGAAAAGAGTTATTGATTAGAAGTAGCACTTCTTGTCCAATTAATGAATCAATAAAATAACTTAAAAATTATGATAAAAAAATATATAATACATACTAAATTTTATTACGCCGATCAAATTAGTTAACAGTACTAGTTATAATGAACAAGTATAGCTAAGATCAGTTAGACCAGAACCCTAACCGTTGTTTGCTCAGCTAATTAGCCACATAATAGACAACAATTAAAGATACTTCTTTAATTACCTTGACCTTCTTCATGCATCCATGGTTGTGTTGATCATCTCCTAATCTGTACACCAAAAAGCCTAAACCCTTTATTCTCCAAATTTGAAGCTTTATTATTCTTTTTCTCATGATCATAATCTCTTAATTCTAACTTTGAATTATAGCTGAAATTATTATCATTTTCCCCAATATTATTATTCTGCTCCAATTGCTGCTCTTGAGTTTCAAGCCCTAATTCACTGTGTTGTTTCACGTCAACTAAAAAGAATTTTTGCCCTTCTTTTTCCCCATTATTATTATTTGTGCACTCACAATAATAAAATGTAATTATATCTTTTTCCGTCAATTTTTTCTCCTTCACAAATCTATTCCACCCTCTTGTAAATACATAACTCTGGCTGCTCCTCCAAAAACAGTACCTGAATTTCCATGGCGTCATGTGCTTATCAAAAAACCCTAATTCCATGTCATCAACTCCTCTATATAGGGCATTATTTTCTTCTGCATTTTCACATATATATGGGAAATATTTTTCTGCATATTTCTTTGGAATTACAAGTCTATTTAGCTTACCAACATCACTTGGAGTCAATTCCTTCTGAAATAATCGCCTGCATGAGAATTGTTCATCTCCATACACCATTATTTGGTTGAGACTTGATGTTCCACAACCAGTGTAATTTTGATCTTCTCTTTGAGATTGATTTCGGAGAAAATCGGCGAATTTCGGCTGGTATGTTCCATCTCTAATCATGTTTAAAATTGCTTCTGTTGTGAACTGGTTTTGGAAATTTGGTTCCTGGTTGTTGCTGTCTGTCCATGGGAAATTTCGATGCGAATCGTTGCCGCGAATCTTTATTGCTGCACTGTCATATGCCATTGCGGCCTCTTTCTCTGATTTGAATGTGCCTAGCCAGATTCTTTGGTGGTTGGCATAAATTTGTGCTCCCCAATGTCCATTTTGCTGTGGCACAATTCCTTTAAATTTTACCGTCATGTTACAAGTATTGTTCTTCTTACTATTACTATTCCTGTTGTGATACTGGTGATGCTGATGTTGACGGTGGTGGTGGTGGTAGCTTTTCATGCGCTTGCAAGGAGGCAAAATTGTATATGAACTGTTGTTTGAATCCGAAGTGTCGCTATTCAAATACATTTTCGCATTTGAAACCATGCTCGATGCATCTTCTTCCATCAAAAATATTAAAATTTATGTAGAATATTGAGAGTACAATATTGGTTTGGGTAATTGTTAAAGATGAAGATGATGAGTTGAAGTGAAGCAAAGGAGAAGATGATTTTATATGAAGAGAAAGAGATTGAATTCTTGGAAATCTGGTAATTAGAAGATAATATTCTGTTGCGTGAAAATGGTAATGTGTTTCTCTTTGGAAGGTTGAGAGTTTAAAAGAATAAACAAAATTCGGTTAATGCAATAAAAATGAAAGCAAAATTGAAACAAAATTACTGTCCAAAAATGTTTTCATTCAGTATAAGAGAAAAGGTTAAAACAATGATGTTTTGTATCATAAACTGAAAACAAATTCCTCTTTTAATAATTAAAAAAAAATCATATATTTTACAATTAATTTGTATAAATTTCTTATTGTACAAAATTCTTTTTATTTGTTTTCTTCTTTAAATTAGGTTTGTTTGCTTTTAGTTCATGGTTTCTTCTTTTTTCTTTTTGGTTTCTTTGCCGGGCCATAACCATTCCCTTGTGTTTAGGCTTTTAAATTAGACTCCCGTCTCTTTCAAAACGATTCCCCATTTCTATTAGGTCATTTGATAATCAATTAATTTTTATATTATAAATTGGAGATAATAACAATTTCGTCGTTGAAGTTTGGCTTAAGTAACTCTAGTCTTGTAAAAATTTACAGTGACTTTTTGGTCCCTGTCAAAATGTTACTGATGTCTAATAAGGACCGAAACATTACTAAAAAAATTATGTAACTAAATTGTTATTTAACCCAAACCTCAGGGATGAAATTGTAATTTTTCCATTTTGGATATTGCCATAAGTTGACCTAATTTTATCTTCCAAATAACGATAAATATTCCATAATTTAATTAGGAAAAAGTATGATGTATAAGTCCTTAATTTACTACTTCAAACATTTTGATGGATGCTACTTTTTTGCAATTTCAACCCTTACAGATCTAGTTAAGATAGATTCAATGAACTATTACTTAAAAAAAAAAAAATTCAATTTAATGTCAATAATTTTGTCAATCTACATAATTAAATTTGCACTTGAATCTCTTGAGATTGTATAAGAAATCTTTAAATAAAATCTAACTCTTCAGGGTTTAGAGGGATTTGATACATAGTTAGAAGTTCAAATTTTCATTAAATTGATTTAAAGTCACCAAATAAGTAAATCTATATTATATTTCTTCCGTTTTATGAAGAAAAAAATATATCATAGAAATATTATTGTGAGTGGCTACTGATCAATAACTTTTTACTCGAACCTCTTGAGAATGTGTTAGAGTTAGTGAACTCTAGTTAATGTTAGGATACCCATTTTTAAAGTGTAGCGGAAGTTTTACCAAGTTAATTAATGATTATCAAGTTTAAACATAAATTAACATTCCATAAGCTGTTAACGTAAAGCACACCAGCATATACATGATTTGGTTAAAACCACTTTTAGCTTACATCCATGGGACCTTGTCCAGATCGAAGCAAATCTACTAAACAACAAACGTTAAAAAGATATAGTTCAAAGTTTGATTTTAGCAACAGCAAAGAGAACCCCCTGTTCTAGTTACACTAAACATCACCATATGAATCTCTATTGTCTTGTCGCTTCTAGGATCTCTTCACACGGGGAACACACCCAAAAAATGCTTGAGCTCTACCCAAGCTTCACACGCTGAAGCCATGCTCTAGCATCAATAATGGAACCAAGTTCCAATTGCCATTCAACAAGAATAAAAGATGATGAGTGTTTGAGTATGAACCTGTAAGGAAAAATACTCTCCAAAAAATTTAGAGCACAAGCAAATATAATATCAAAGTTTAGCTTTACAAATAAGCAACAATGAAGATGATATAGACAAATTTCGTGCTCAACAAATTATGTGAGGTCAGCAAACAAGGGCTAACATATGTTAGTAAAAAAATGGAAAAGATTGCATCTATCTTTTGGGACCACAACCAAAATGGGAAAAAGGTGATTTCCCTGGACCACAAGAAAATATTGGGATACATGTAGGTGGTCCTCATGACAACACAACAAATGGACAAAAAATATTTCAACTGATAAAGATAAAAACGTAACTTGTGCAAAGTGAGTCAAACATGCGATATTAGCACAGAAAGAAAGTGTGCGCACGCACGAAGTAAAATGCAAAATAAAATGTAATATGCATATGTTTGACTTTAGTGTGCACACACAAAATAGCTGTGCACACAGACAACATAAATTTGACAAAAATATTCAACATAATGTATTAGGGTTACAACGGATTTGACTCGTATTTATAAGTTCAAAACCTCCATTAAATCCATTTATTTCCAATAAATTAGTAAATTTATATTATAGGCTTTGCATTCTATAAATAAAAAAGCTATAATAATAATATTTTTGCATGTGGGTACTGTTGTGAACGCTTGCATTTAAGCATGCATTGATGGTGGCTATAATCCTACGACCAAGGCATCATTTGTAGATGGTTGAAATGAAAAAGTTGATGCAACTTTACCTAATCATTAATAGTTTGGTAATAGAAAAGATAGAGGACACTAGTGATGTAACAAGGGTTATAACAAATTTTGTTTGTTGTACATTTTGTGGTGTTGTGAGTTGAGTTGTTGGTGTTGCAAGTTGTTGAGGGATCAGGTTGTAGTTGTTTGTAGTAGGGGTGAGCGGGTCCATTACTGCTATTTTTTGAGGAAACCGAAATTAGAATCAGAACCAACCGGTTCCTAATATTTGGAATCGAAACTAAAACCGAAACCGGAATCAACTGGTTCTGGTTTCTAGAAACTTGGAACCGAAACCTGAGACATAGGTTTTGATTTTGGGTACCCAAAAAAATTAATAACCCTTCTACTATTTTAAAAAATGACAAATATACCTGTAAAAATTACAAA
Organism: Pistacia atlantica; assembly: GCA_026229545.1. Classification (NCBI taxonomy): domain Eukaryota; kingdom Viridiplantae; phylum Streptophyta; class Magnoliopsida; order Sapindales; family Anacardiaceae; genus Pistacia; species Pistacia atlantica. The sequence continues at coordinate 6,845,668 of CM047907.1, forward strand.
TACACCCCTACCGCTTACAAATTTAATAAAGAGGTATTAATGACTTTTAGATTTTATAAAACCCTAAATAATTTTTTTCTCCTTATGCCGTCACAATTTTTTTTCTCTTTCCTTTGTTCCCATCTTTCATCTTCTTCTCTTTTCCTCCTTTTCCTTTCTTATCTGGTTTATTCTCTTTCTCTCTTCTCTTCTCACTTTCTTCTCCATCTCCTCCAATTGCGCCTGGACAGTAGTTGAATCTTGCCACCATTGTCCAGATCTGATGTTTGGCCAACCACTTTGACGCTTCAATTTTTTTAATTTCTTTAGTTTATTATTAATTTTCTTAAGAAATTGGATTATGTGAATTTGGAGATTGAAGGATTGTAATTAATAATTTTTTAAGAAATAGGTTCTAGTTTCGATTCCTGATTCCAGCACTATTGAAACTGAAAATTCTCAATTCCAAATTTCCAAAACTGGAACCGAACCCTAATGGGGCCGGTTCTAGTTCTGGGTAGAGCCGTTACCTATGCTCACCCCTAGTTTGTAGCAGAAGATCCGTAATGATTGAAGGTTTTCAGAGAAGAGAGTACTGTTTTGGTTTAAGGGGAGATATTAAGTAGTAAAGTTGTGTTGTTTATAACATTGAGTATGTTTATTTTTGTATTGTGATATTGTTTTTAGAAGGACTAAAGTGTCACGTTTTTAAAATTTACAACTAATAGTTAAACGCTGCGTTTAGGAGCAACGGCTAAGTTTAAAAAGTCGCTGTATTGTTTATATAGTTAGTTAATGAAAGTCAACTTCTTCTTCTTCGACTATTTTCTTGGTTTCTTGATTTTTCTTCAATTCTAAACTCTTTCACAATGAAATGAAATATATCTTGTTTAAATGCGATGGTTGATAATTAAGTTGGGAAGGTGTGATGAGTTTCAATTGATGATGGTGAATTTTAGTCATTTAATGTATATAATGAAATCAATTAGGTGATGAACCTTCCATCCTAGCAGGGCAAGTAGAACATAATTGTTATATCCAAAAACCCTTTAAATCTTGATTTGCACGTTGTTCTTAAGATGACAGTTAGATATTTGTTTGATATGTATGTAAAAGAACCTTCTCAAACCCTAACAATGGTACTAGAAGTTGAAAATATGCACAACAAGAATTGGATGGAAATATTTATATTCATGATGATGATGTTGGTTAGGTTTGGGAAGGAATTGTTGTGCCTTCTCTCTTTTGTATAGAGCTTGCATGCTCCTTTTTTTTTTTTAGCGATGCCTATCTTTTTGTCTTGTTTGTCAAAAAAGACAGACATAGGGGCGGAGGCATTGTTTTAAATATCGGACCATTCGTTGACCCGGTCAAGGGGTCGGTTCGTGGGTTGATCGGTCCAACCGATTGGACCGGTCGGTCTGACCGGTATATAACAGTCCCATCTTTAAACAATTCCATTAATTGTTATAAGTTTGAAACCAGCAAATACATCCCTAAAATTTACCTATAAACCCCTGTGAGTTTAAAATAAAGTAAATGCACCCTCACGTTTTATTATTAATTATTTTTTCTCTCACCCCATCACTTCCATCTTTGCACTTTTCTTTCTCTCTCCCCATCAGGCCATCACTCTCCATCAATTTCTTTCTTTTTCCTTTTTTTCACTCTATCCCCAGCCCATCACTCCCCATCATTTCTTTCTTTTCTCACTCCCCGTCACTTTCTTCTTCGTGTAATGTAATTTTTCTTCACTTTCTCTTCATCTCCTCTTTTTTTTCTTCTTCCTTACTCTTTCTCGTGTCTCCTCTTCTCTTTCTTCTTCCTTCCCCTCCCCTTTACTTCTTCTTCTTTACAATTGAAGAAAATGAAAATGGAAGATAATGAAACGGTGTTGAAATTAGTTTAGGAATATGATTTTTTTTGAATTAGATGAATTGTTTTAACTCGGGGCCTATCAGACGACGGATTTGATCGTTCTACGGTCCATTACCGGTCCAAAACGGGTTTATTGACATTCCCGGTTTTATGTAAACCTGGACCAAAGTAAAAGAAGGCTCCCAAGTTTTAAAACAGAGGGCGGAGGTAATGATATGTACAATTTAGATTTTAACCACACCCTAACAAAAATATTAATAGACAAAAATATCAATAGACAAAAATATTAATGTGCAATTAGTTTTTATTTTGGCCTACCCTAATAAAAGAAATTTATGTATTGACAAGACTCAAAGTGGTGCCGTTTTGCCACTATTGTTAGCTTGCCAAAGTGCTGTCGTTTTTACTCTATTCAACACCAAAGTGTTGTCGTTTCTACTCTACTATTCTTCCTTCTTCTCAAATGTATAAAAACATAATTACTGTATTAGTTTGTTAATGAAAAATAAGAAGCAAAATTGAATTTGTCTTTTTCTTAATTTTCTCTGAAAATCTTTATTTTTCTTTCAAAGTCTTACATGGTATCAGAGCCAAAGACTATCATCAATGGCGAATTCTTCATCCTCAAATACCTCTAACAATAATTTGAACAAGGGAATGCAAAGCACCTCTGTTACTTACTCTTCAGCCTTTCCATCCAGTCTTCAAGTTTTTACTCCCAAGCTCACTTGAGATATTTACTGTGATAATTATCACCTGTGGAAGTAACAAATTCTTTCTGCAGTAGGAGCACATGAGCTTGATGGTCAATTAACAGGTTGTATCTCCTATCCAAAACTTTTAATTTCATCAGAACCTAAAATTTTAGTTAAAGAAAATGTAGTTAGACAACATCTGAACCAAAATTGAATGAACCTGGCACTACAAAACGTATTAATCCAACTTATCTAGCTTGGAAACGTACTGATTAATTTTTTGTTACATGGTTGTTCGCATCTATTTCTAATGCATGTTCAATTTAGTATCCAAATGTCTAACTTCTACTGATATTTGGTTTGTACTTGAAAACAAATTCCTAAGTGACTCAAAGGCTAGAGCTCTACACTTAAAAAGTTTACAACAAAATACTCATAAAGAAAAATTTTTCTATCAATGATTATTTTAAGAAGATGAAAGTTATTGTAGAAAGCTTAAACTCTAGTGGTCAAAATTTACCACATGAAGATTTGCTTTAGCACATCCTTGATGGATTAGGATCGAAATTCATGCTGCTGTTGTGAATTTAACATCTAGAGTAGAATCTAAATTTGATTATGTCACAATACAAGAGGTGCAATATCTATTGCAAAAATATGAAATGCAAATTGAGAAGTTTAATTCTATTGATTTCTCAAACAGTTCAGTCCATCTCAATGCAATAAGTAACTCTAACAGCTCACCAAGTTGGAACAGTGGATCAAATGTTGTTTCTCACACGGTAATGCTCCTCGGTCTATACTTGCATCAGCTGTAAATCCTTATGACAACCTCTCAAGTTCATCAAAGCTATATCTCACCCTATCCACCTCCTGCTCCTTGTCCACCTCCGGCTAATTTTGTTGTCTCAGCTAGTCAGACTTCTCATGTTGGACAATGTGAACCACAGTTCAATAACTACAGAACACTAGGATTCAATAACTATAGCATAGGTCGTGGAAAAGGCAATGCTAAAGGGAGAACCTATCTATCAAGTATGTGGGAAAATAGGGCACACAACAGTTCAATGTTATCACCAATATAATTCCACTTATAATGGAGTTTCTCCATAGCTTGGACCTTCTGGTAGTGTTGTTTTCAACACTGGGCAGTCAAGTTATTTTCCTGAAAAACAACTCCTTTGGACATGGGAGAATATTTGACTCTACTTATCCTGGTAACTCATAGATGCAAAATTTGTCTTCCTCCACTTCTATCTTGGCAGTTAGTCAGTCTCAACCTGGCCTTACACTAGTGAATTCCTCAAATCGATTCACTTCTTCACAAGATTTTCCTAGAGAACAACAGCTTGCCTCTCCAGCCTCCAACAATGATAATTCAACCTTCAAGGTTCCTAGTTAACAACCTGCTTCATTTAGTTAGACCTATTTTGTTGCACCTTACTTGCCAAATAATGTCCCTTCAACTGCCAATTATGTTACACCGCAAGATCTAGCTTGGTATATGGACTTTGGTGCCACTGACCATGTCACTTCGGATGTGAATCACATGCACAATAGCATGACTTATGAACAGGGGCGGACCCAGGCCCTGTGAGGGTAGGCCCAGGGCTACCCTCAACTTTAAAAAAAAATGTGTAAAGTTTTTTAAGTTTTTTTTAAATGTTAAGAAAAGTAAAAGTTAAAAAAATATAAAAGTGAGGCTTTGTCTTTTTGCGTTTTTCACTTTTTCTTCCCCTAATTCCCAACTTCTCTTTTACTGCAATTGTAAAAGCTCTACAGACTACATGTGACGACTGGGTTCAACTGCAAAGAAATTAAAAAAATCTCCCTCTCACTCACATCCTGAAGGTTAGTCTACTGTTTTAAGTTTAAATAAGATTGATATTATGTAAGGATTGATGTTAAAATTTTGGGTGCTTTAAGCTTTAAAATGCGGAGAAAGGTCCACCCTTGTCGGCCACTGATTGTGGCTGCTTGGATTTTTGAAGTCATGTATAAATTGGTTGTTGAATATAGTTTTTTCTATTTTCGGAAAACTTACTTTTTTATAATAAATATTTGTCTCCTTGACTTTACTAGTTTACTTACCCTTGGTTTGACAGTGCGGCAAGGATGCTTGGTTGGTTTTTAACCAATTTTTTAGTCTTTGCTTAAGAGAATGATGGGGCTACGGCCTACATGGTGGCAATATTTGGATTTTTGAAGTCTTGTAGTAGGAAATTAGTTGCATATAGTTGGATTGGTTATTGAAAAATCAGCTTGTTGCATAATTAAAATTGTACCCTTTTCCCTTTTTGGAGGATGCTTGGTCAATTTATAAACATTTGTTTGATTCATTGCTTAAGATAAGATAGCAAAGGGAACTATTTATTGTTGGAAAAAGTAAGATTGACTGGTTGGCTAGAAATATGGGAGAACAAAGGAAGCAATATTTGGAATTTCAAGTGTCACAGAAAATTACAAAAATTTGTGAAAACTTTGCTGGCGTAATTAAATATTAGTCTCCTGATTTTTAAAAGACACACTAACACATATCCTTTTGATTATGAATTTATTTACCCTTGGCTTGCTTTTGTGCCAAGATACTTGGTTAGTTTCTTGTCTTTGTGAAAACATGATTTACCCTTTGGTTTGTAACAATCTATAAAAACGAATGGCCTCCATCTCTCATTGGATGCAATTAAATATTTAAATGTATCATGTATGGTGTGTTAAATTAAAATATGTCTTATGTATCATGTATTTAAATGTATCATAGTTTGTTCATGTATCTTATTCAAGAGAAAGTTAATTAAGTTGCTAAATTAATTAGTCTTTTTTTTTTAATAGGAATCTCTTTGACTCTTATTTTTGGGATCCCATTTTGGTACTAACTCATTATATGTTTATTGGATTTGGAATCCAAAGCATTAACAAATAAGATTATGATATCGAATTATTTTCAAGAGACTGAAGAAAAGTCAGCAAAAAATGTTGAATGGAGACTCTACTGATATTGAGGTTAATCAAACCCCATTAGAAGAAGAAGCCCCACAACAGTGACAACAACACCAAGTAAAAAAAGCTCAACCTTTAATCGGGGTGTTCAATTTAGATGAGCTTGAAACTGACCCAGGATTGAGGATACCAATTAACAAGCTTTGTTGTACTGACAAACAAAAAGAGCAAGTTCAAAGAGCATACTTGTTGAAAGGTCCTTGCCAACCTAAAGATCATAACTTTCCTTTCACTCTTTTTGGAGATAAAAAGCGTAGGTTTACATCAGAGTGGTACAAAGAAGGTTCATGTTGGATGGAATATAGTGTGGCAAAAGATGCAATCTTCTGTTTGAATTGTTATCTTTTCAAACTCAATTATGGTGACCAAGCAGGTGGTGAAGTTTTTGTGAATAAGGGATATAATAATTGGAAAGATAAAGCAAATGTGAAAAAACATGTTGGTGATCATTCGAGTACTCATAACCAATGTCATGCCAAGTGTGTTGATTTGATGAACCAAATGGCAACACATCGATGTAAATCTTGCTTGCGTGTCGAAAAAGGGAAAATTTGACTATCGCATTCGCTTGAATGCATCAATTGATTGCATTAGATTCCTTTTACATCAAGGATTAGCATTTCGTGGTCATGACGAGTCGGTTGAATCTGAAAATCAAGGTAGCTTTATGGAACTATTGAAGTTTCTATCCAATCATAATGATGACATAATGAAAGTTGTGCTGGGAAATGCTCCAAAAAACCATCAAATGACGGCCCTCAAAATCCAGAGGCAATTAACTAGTGTTTGTGCTCATTTGATGACTAAGAAAATTATTGCAGAAATTGTGAGAGATAAACAACCGTTTTCTTTACTAGATGAATCTCGTGATGTGGCAATGAAAGAACAAATGGCTATTGTTTTTTGCTATGTGGACAAAATAGGTTGTGTTATTGAACGTTTTATTGGGATTGTGCATGTTAAGAATACTTCTGCAAAGTCTTTGAAAATTGCAATAGATGCCTTTTTTGTAAAGTATGGATTGAGTTTGACAAGTTTACGGTGGCAAGGTTACGATGGAGCAAGCAATATGAGGGATCAGTTCAATGGTTTGAAGACTTTGATATTGAGAGAAAATAAATCTGCTTTCTACATTCATTGTTTCTCTCATCAACTCCAATTAGGGCTAGTCAAAGTTGTAAGTAAACATTCAGCATTGGGTGAATTTTTTCAAACTCTTTCTATATTATCAAACACTGTAGCAGCATCTTGCAAGCATAGAGATCTTCTACATGATAAATAGTATGAATATGTGATATCTTTGATTTCTAATAGTGATATTGTGACGGGACGCGGTTTGAATCAAGAATGCACTATTAAATGACCAGGAGATACAAGTTAGGGGTTCACACATAGGGACAATTCATAGTGTCATAAACTTATTTTCTTTTGTTGTTGATGTGCTCAGAGTGATTGAGATTGAAGGAGATGATTGGTAAAACAAAAGTCAAGCAAGGAGTTTTTACGAATCATGGAGAATTTTGAATTCGTCTTTTTGTTATTCTTGATGAAGAAAGTATTAGGAATCATATATGAACTGTCACAAGCATTACAAAGAAAAGATCAAGATCTTTTTAATGCCATGTAGTTTGTACAAATTTCGAAGCGTCGATTGCATAAATTGAGAAATGAAGACACTTGCTTCGACATATTGTTTAAAGAAGCTTATGATCTATGTAAAGATAATGACATACCAATCTCGGAGAACATGGAAGATAATTTTGGGAGGACAAAATGAGAGGGATTGCACCAATTACGAATAAACATCATTTTAAGGTGGAATTGATGTACACAGTTTTAGATAACATTCAAGAAGAACTCAATAATCATTTTAATGAAGTAAATATGAGGCTGCTTTAGTGTATGGCATCTCTTGATCCAAGTAACTCTTTTGCTGCATTTAACAAAGACAAATTACTTGAGTTTGCAAAGTTCTATCCTGTCAATTTTCCTCAGCATGATATTTGGTGGCTCGATAATCAACTTGAACATTATTATGAGGATGTTAGCACCAATGCCAATTTCACTCATGTTGATGGGATTGCCGATCTTGCAAAAAAAATGGTTGAGTTTAAGAAGGATGTTGCTTACGACAAAGTTTTTTTGCTTATTAAATTAGCACTGGTTTTGCCCGTGGCTACTATAACAGTTGAAAGGGTGTTCTCTGCAATGAATCTTGTTAAGAATACTTTGCATAATAGAATGGGAGATGAGTGGATGAACAATTGCTTAGTAGTTTACATTGAAAAGGAAGTTTTTGCTACAATTCAAAATGAAGATATCATTGAACATTTTCAAAACATAATGAAGCGGAAAATCGTGTTAAATTGAAGATCTTCAGGTATACTATTCTAACTTGCTTTCATTTTTAAATAATCAATATTCAAATTATTTAGATCTTTAAGTATACCATTCTAACTTGATTTTTGGGTCAATACACAGAGGATGTGTGGATCTTTAATCTAGATGGTTGAGTTAGAATGTTAACGTCTGGATCTGGATTTGGAGTGATTGTAATCTATCTCTTTGTAAACCTTTGTGTATTTTACTTTTGTTAGAGTTGTGATTGAGCTCTAAATTTGTGTAGAATATTTTTGGTGGATTTTTGGTTGTTGTAAAGTCTTTTGATTATATTGGATTTAAGTGGATCGTTAGATTCCCGTGGTTTTTTTTATCTCTTCACATTGAAGAGGTTTTTCCACGTAAAAATTTCTTGTGTTTTCCTTGTGAATTGGATGTTATTTTCTTATGTTTTCACTAGTTGATTGGCAAACAATGGTAGAGTGACGGGGCCCCCCGGCAAAAATCTTGGGTCCACCACTGCTTATGAAGGAGCTGAGTAACTACAAGTTGGAAATGGTGAGTACTTGAACATTTCACAAATAAGATTTACCTCTTTACCTAGTTATTTACCGTCCAAGTCTTTTTATCTTACAAATGTATTGTGTGTTCCAAATATAACCAAAAACCTATTTAGCATTTCAAAGTTTACCAAAGAAAATAATGTTATGGTAGAATTTCACTCTAACTATTGTGTTGTTAAGGACAAGGTTACCAGCACAATCCTTTTGCAAGGAGAGCTTAAGGATAGGGACTATATTAACTGAATCTTGCTTTTACCAGCCTACCATTTTCTACCACTCAATCTATCATAATTGAAGTTCAATCTTTTGTGTCTTCTTTACATTTAAAAAAAAGTCAAGATTGTTCTGAATCCTCTATGTGTAACCAAGTCTCATTAGCCACTACTAATAAACTCCAGCATCTTGAGCATTTTAATTTTGATTATAATACATCTATGACAAATTGTAATAAACCTGAGCATTTTGAACATTTCAACTCTGATTATAGTTCATCTTTGCATACTGAATATTTCAATTCCAATTTGTAATACATCTTTGCTAAAGTGTAATAATTTTTCTACTTATAATAAAAGTTCTGCTTCTAATAAAAATTCTAATATAACTGCACTCTTTGTATGGATAATTATGCTAATTCATTCTTGTCGTGTGATCATAATGCATCTTCCACTTCTTTTACACATTCTGCTACAACTACATCAACTAGTTCTTTTGCTTCAAAACTTGCATCTGCATCTGTAGTAACCATTTCTTCTGCTTTAAAGCCTGCATCTACACCTGCATCAATGTCTGATTTAAAACCTACATATGCAGCAACCATTTCTTCTACTTTAAAGCCTACATCTGCATCTACATCTAAACCTGCATTAGTGTCTAATTTAAATCCATCTCATGCATATGCATTTGCTGTCAACATTCAAGCTCACAAACATGTTGACATAAATTTAATCTGGCATAAAAGGTTAGGTCATCCCCTTTCTGAAGTTTTTCAATAAAATTATTAGTCATCTTACAATGACCCTTTAACAAAAGTAATAAAATTTCATCCTTTTTATCCTTTTGTGATGACTATCAATTAGGCAAATTAACACAAAAATAACTTTTCCATCCTCTTCTTCTAGAGTTGTTGAACCTTTAGCTCTAATCCATAGTGACCTTTGGGGACCGGCCCCAATGATTTCTTTTGATGGATATAGGCATTACATTCAATTTGTAGACAATTTTAGTCGGTTTACATTGCTTTTTCCTTTAAGGACAAAGGCTGAAACTCAGTCTGCCTTAATCAAATTTCATCATTTGGTTGAAAGGTAGTTCAATTACAAGCTTAAATGCTTGCAGTCAGACTAAGGTGGTAAGTATAAGGGTCTTATTCTCTATCTTGAACAAAATGGATCATGTTTAGACATTCATGTGCACATGTCCATCAACAATATGGGAGAAGTGAGTGCAAACATAAGCATGTTGTTGAGACAGGTTTAACACTTCTTGCTCATGCATCCATGCCATTACATTTTTGGTGGTGTGCTTTTAATACTACAATTTTCTTGATCAACAAAATGCCTTCCTCTGTTTTGCACTCTATGTCTCTTTATCAAGCCTTTGTTTCACTTATTACCTTTGTATTCCTCTCTAAAGGTGTTTTGATGCGCATGTTTTCCTCATATTAGGGATTTTAATCAATATAAGTTTAGTTTTTATACATCCAAGTGTGTCTTCATTGGTTATAGTCTTGTGCACAAAGGTTTTAAATGTATAAGCTCCACTGGAAAATTATACATTACCCCTAATGTTAAATTTTATGAAGAAGAGTTTCCAATTTGCTGAAAATAGGTCTTATTCAAACTGTTCCAACAATCAGTTCCCTTTTATTCATGTCATTCATTCTCAACCTACAAGTGATATAGTTCTTGCAAAAGTTGTCCCTTTAGAACACTTTCCTCCACTATGTTCTTCTTCACTAGTCAGCAAGGTAACTTCACTTCCCACCTCTCCTAAAATTTTTTTGCTCCTGCTACTAATCCTATTGTTTCAGGTTCTCTTCAGACCATCCTACAATTTCACCTTTACTGCCCTCTTCCACTCTAAATTACAACTACATCTCACTGTTTTCCTGTAGAGAATTTCAATTCTTCTCCTATTCCACCATCAGAACCTTCCTTTAACTTTTCTTCTCCATTAACCTATCCTTTTGTCATGAATTTCATTTCTTCACAAATTCCATCATCACCTTTACTTAGTCATAGTTCCAAACCCCTTCTTGTTCTCTTTTAGTTGACTTAGATATCTCAAAGTTCTCTACTATGTCCACTAATTTACCATCTATTACAAATCAGCACCCTATGCTCACTTGAGCCAAGGTGGCAAGTCACTTGAAAACTGCTCTTATTACTTCTAGCTCTACAGAAATTCTTTATGAGCCTTCTATTGTCAAAGAGGCTTTGGCTAATCTAGATTGGCATGATGCAATGCAAAGTGAATATGATGCACTGGTCAACAACAATACTTGGACTTTAGTACCTAAAAGTTCAGATATGAATGTTGTAGGCAATAAATGGGTCTTTAGAGTCAAATATCATGTTGATGGCTCTTTGAAAAAATATAAGTCAAGGTTGGTTGCCAAAGGGTTTCAACAAACCCCTAGTTTGGATTTCTTTGAGACTTTCAATCTTGTTATTAAACCCTTCACCATCAAAATTGTCCTTTCTCTTGCGGTCACTTATAATTGGGACATCCAGTAAGTGAATGTCAATAATGCTTTCCTTAATGGAACTTTGAATGAAATATTCTTCATGAAGCAACCAGAGGGGTTTGAATATCCATAGTTTCCATCTCATATATGCAAGTTGAATAAGGCCCTTTATGGTCTTAAACAAGCCCCCGGGGCATGGTTTGACAAGCTAAAGTAGGCACTGCTAACTAAAGGGTTTCACAACTTTATTTTTGGCTCAAGTCTCTTTATTCTCAAAGAAACAACTCAAGTTACCTATGTGCTCATTTATGTAGACGACATACTCATTACTGGCTCAAGTCAATCCTTTATTCTTCAACTGGTTCAGGACTTGAATGGTCATTTTTCTCTTGAAGCTCTTGGCTCCATTAAGTACTTTCTCGACTTAGAAGCTACTAGAGACTCATAAGGCATTCATCTTTGACAAACTAAATATGTGGTTGATTTGCTCTCAAAAACCAAGATGCTTGAGGCACATGCTTGTCCAACTCCTATGGTAGTT
>CM047907.1:6857449-6869670 GCA_026229545.1 Pistacia atlantica
GAGAATCATTTTGTAATTAGAACAGGGATAAATATAATTATTGAGTCAGGCCCTTTTTTAGGAATAGAAATAGTAGAGAGATCATATTGTGCTAAAGAAAGAAGAAAGAAGAAAGAAATGTATTTTTTATTTCGACTTGACTTCTTCATACACTTTGGTTTGGCTTTTAAATAAATGGGACTTATTTACAAACTAACTAACAAATAGACTAAGGCTAAACAATGGATAGTTACAACTAATATATGTAATCGCTAACCTTAACTAATATCCCCCTCAAGTTGACACTAATGAATACGCTTGCGTAATCCTTTAGTGAGTAAATCGCAGCGGTCATCAATAGAAATATGAGCACCTATATCACATTGGCGTAATCTTCTCACGAATAAGATGACAATCAATGTCGAGATGTTTGGTCCGTTTCATAATTCAATTGATTATTAGGCAATGTGAGTCGCTATTATCACAATACAAAGTAGCAGGATGTAGTCCTTATTCCATATCATGAAGCAACCGAGTATCCAAGTGACCTCACAACATGTGGAAGCCAGTAACACAATTGTTCGCTCACAAGAAGATCTAGATAGTAGATTGTTTCTTTTGTTTTCAAGATATTAAGAATCACCACATTTGATGCCGGATACCAAGTCCAATGATCAACGAAGAATCAGACAAGATGCCCAATCAACATCACAATAGGCATCAAGATGCAAATTGCTGTTGAAGAGAACAATATCCCAGACTAGGATTCTATTTGACATATGCCCCAGGACTCTAGCAAAGCCTGACATGAGATGTTTAGGAAGTGCATGTTTAGTTAAAAGTTTGGACGAAGTAGCAAATATCGGTCCGTCATACATAAGTAGATTTGGGAGTTTGCCAACTAACCTTGATAAGAGGAAGTCTATTAACAAAGGATCATCTTTGTTGTCACCTCGAAACCTTGTCCAGCTATAAAAGTAAGTTTTAAATGTTGTTCAGAGTATCAATAAGTTGCAAGTCAGTAAGACCAGCTAATAATCTCAAGGCCAATAACTCTTTTCTAATTAAGAAAATGCCTTACAGACTGCTACTTCCATGCCTAAGAAATATCTCATGTGGCAAGGTCTTTCATTTTGAACTTAAAATTGAGATAGCATTTGACTTCATTAATGGTATTGATGTTATTCCCTGTAGGAGAATATCCATCCACATAGACCAATAATATGACAAAACCTAGAAACCCTTCGGTTTAGTGAATAAAGAATAAAGTCCATCCTTGGACCTGTTGAAAACCATTATGAAGTAGACACTTAGTAAATTTATGATGCCATTCTGCAGCCTTTGTTTCAAGCCATGCAAAGGACCTTGAGTAATTTGGCAAACCGTGGTTCTTATGTTCCTGGCAAATAGCAGCTCAAGACCTTGAGGAATCTTCATATAAACTTTTCCTTTCTTGTAAAGTCTCCTTGTAAGAATGCATTAACCTACATCCATTTGAAACAAGGCCAATCATTCATAAAGCAACCAAAGCCAAAATAAGTGCAAAATAGTAACCATTTTAGCAAACAAAGGAGAAAAAGTTTCAGTATAGTTCTATACTCATGTGGTGTAGCCTTTTAGCTACAAGCTGAACCTTATACCTCTCTATACTCCCATCAAAGCTTTAAGCTTAAACTTTTGTATACCCATTTGCAACCCTCCCGTGGCTTTTTTGTTGTGGTAAAAGAGGAAAACCAAGTTCAAGTTCTATGATTCCAAAGTTAAGATTTCATTGTCCACAAACAAACTCTCTAATCATGGTGTTGATACCTTGTTTGATAAGTTTGGGGTTCTATATGAGTGGATAAAGAGGAAAGAAGACACTAATAATGTGGGTGGGGGATAAATGAGAATAAGAAACAAAATTAGAAATGGGATAGTTGGTGTTATTTGGCATGTGATAGTCTTTGAGCCAAATGGGAGAGGTCTAAGGTTGGTCCCCCGGTAGATTTCGATGGAATAGGTTGTATAGATTGAGAAGTAATATTAGGGAAGGATAAAGAAAATCTAATTATCGAATGAAAAGGAATATTACATGAAGGTGTGGGAAGAACCTATGAACCTGGGTGCAAATGAAGGATTGAAGTCCTGAATATCGTAGAATGGGGCATGAATCCGAGATGAATCTAAATCAAATATGGTTTCTATACCAGGAAATAAAGCCTTAGACTCTTCCTGTATAATGGTGAATCAAAATATGGAAAAACTCAACATCTTCGGCTAACAAGAATTTTTCTTATGAGTGAATATCAAACACTTTGTATCCCTTTTGAAAGGGAGGATAACCTGAAAAATGCAAAAGGCAAAGCTCTGACTTAAATTTGTAAAAAAACAAAGGTTGGCATTAACAAAGACATCCAAAGACCCCTTTCAAATTTGTCAAATCAGGTGGCTTTATGAAAAGAATTTGTATGAAGATTTGTTTTGAAGAAGAGGTGTTGGAATCCCTATTAAGAATGTATGTAGCAGTCAAAATGCATTCTCCCCAAAAAGCAGAATAGAAACAATGAGATTGAAATTTTAAAAGGGGGAGCTCTTTGCAATATTTAGGATATAACAGTTCCTTTCTACAACCCCATTTTGTTTGGGTGTATAAGGACACGAACTCTCATGAATTATACCCTGGAGAACTTAAAAATGCCAAAATCTTAATTAAAAAAATTCAGTTCCATTGTCTATCTTAATCTTCTTAGGGTAATTAAAAACTGATTTTTTGAATAATCAAAATAAACTTATTGAAAAAAATGAAAAGGTGTTTGAATTTTGCAACCATTAAAAAGGTCCAAGTTCGGCCGTGGAATAATCAAATCAACCAAAGTAAGAAAAAAATCTAAAACCATTAAATGTGGGATCCTTGTAAGGACCCCATACATCAATATGTAATAGATCAAAATTTTTTTTGAAAAAGATGTACTATGAGAAAAGATTTTAGCATTGCTTAGCCGTAGTCAAATGTTTACAATGATGAATTCATTTTGGAAAAAGATGCGTGACCTAATCTATGATGCCAAATGGTATTATTAACACTAATACAAGGGGCAGGGGCTTAAGATTGGATTACAATATGATTTATTATCTATAACAGAGGAAGACATATTATTATTCTTCGGTCGAATTCCAGATAATAGAGCCCATGATATTCTTTACCAATCGCTATCATTGACCTAGTCCATAGGTCCCGAAATAGGCAAAAAATAGGGAAAAAAAATATGATAGTAGCATTATTGTCTTCACAAAATTTAGAAACAGGCAATAAATTGCAATGAAATTGAGGGACAAAAAGAACTTTTTTGAGTCTAATCCTAGAGGAAAGGGATATATCACTAGTAATGGGTAATTGGGGTGGTCATACCATTTGGAAGTTTAACACCTGCTTTTTTTTTTTTTTTTTTTTTTTTTTTTTTGTAGAGTTGTATGAAGAAGTATTTTCCAAGCTTTGAAAAACAGAAGTCATATGGTCATTGGCTCCTATATCAAAATCCACTATTATATAAAACCTGCTCCAAGAAGAGAACTTATGTTACTTGCTATATTGGCAACGATTTCGTAATCATCCCGAGTCAATCTAGGAGTATTTGAACCATCCTTGCCAAGAAGTTTGAGAATTTCTGGGATTGAGTCAGAGGAATAGGATTCAAGGCTTGTTCATAGAAGTGGAAGTCTTGAGTGGATCATCCATCATAGCAAATTCACTATGGTCGTGGGCGACCTGTGCCCTCGAGGGCAGGCCTGTGCCCGCCCTCAACTTTTAAAAAAATTGAAAAGTTTTTTTAAAAGGTTTTTTTAAAAAGGTTAAAAAAGTAAAAAAAAAAAAAATTAAAAAGTTAGATTTTGTCTCGTTTATATTCAACTTTTTCTTCCCCAACCCCATCTTCCTTATACATGACAAATTGAGGCTCGACTTGAACTAGAAATTAAAAAAATCCCCTCTCATCTTCTCTCACCCACATCTCCCAAGGTTAGCCTACTAAAATATTGAAGTTTTAAGTATAAATAAGCTCCTTAGATGGTTAAATCCATAATTTAACACGAATATTTATATTGTTAGCAATACCTTGCAGAACAACAAAGAAGATGAAGAACTGTTGCTTTGCCGCTAATCATTTTGGGTGTTTAAGCTTATAAAATGCAGAGAAAGGGCAAGGGAATAGGTATGTAAGATTGATGTTAAAATCATATTGAAAATCGTAGGGAAAAATATGCAAGAAAATGACATACTAATGCTTTTTGAAGAATATTATAGGCAACGCCTACATTTTTAGGTATTGGGTGAAAAGTTTTAGTGAGGCAAAGAATAGGTTGAAGAAATCTTCTCTATTATCTTGGTTTTCCGGCTCTTGTTTGTATGTATAATCATCTCTATTGTGTCGTGATCGATGAGGTGAGAAAAAGGATTATCATTATCACTTTTAAAACTTCCTTTCTAAACCACACAACAATGGGTGCCTAATCTATAAAAACGAATGGCCTCCATCTCTCATTGGATGCAATTAAATGTATCATGTATGGTAAATTGTTTGTGTTAGAAAATTCAAAAAGGGAAAAAAATGACCGTAGTAGAGTGTAGACCCTATTGGGGCAGAAACTACTTGAAAATGCACATATTTCTATTCATATTTTGTCTTCTTTATTAGAGTTTACCAAATAGAATAAGATAGGTGTGTTAAAACATGTCTTTAACATGTTAAAATATGCATTTAATGATCACATCTACATTATAGTTGTTGCCTTTTGGTTATGGGTTGAATTCCACAAAACTAATGTTATTTGTTTTAATTGTTTATATGTATTGGTTTGTTCATGTATCTTATTAATGAGAAAGTTAATTGAGTTGCTAAATTAATTAGTTTTTTTAATTTTTTTAATTAATTTATTTTTTTAACAGAATCTTTCTTTGTCTTTATTATTGAATCCCATTTCGGATCGACTATTATATGTTTATTGATTTGGAATCCAAAGCATTAACAAATAAGATTATGATATCCAATTATTTCAAGAGACTCAAGAAAAGTCCAAAGAAAAATGTCAATTTGGAGACTCTATCCGATATTGAGGTTAATCAAACCCCATTAGGAAGAAGAAGCCCCCATCGTAACAACACCAAGTAAAAGAAGCTCAACCTTCAATTGGGGGTATTCAATTTAGATGAGCTTTAAACTGACCCTGATTGAGGATACCAATTAACGAGCTTTGTTGTACTAACAAACAAAAAGAGGAAGCTCAAGAGCATACTTGTTGAAAGGTCCTTGCCAACCTAAAGATCATAACTTTCCTTTCACTCCTTTTTGGAGATAAAAAGCGTAGGTTTGCATCAAAGTGGTACAAAGAAGGTTTACGTTGGATGGAATATAGTGTGGCAAAATATACAATTTTATTTTGAATTGTTATTTTTTCAAACCCGATGATGTGACCAAACAAAGTGGGTGAAGTTTTGTGAATAAGGGATTTAATAACCTTGAAAGATAAAGAAAAAGTGAAAAACATGTTGGTGATCATTCTAGTACTCATAACTAATGTCATGCCAAGTGTGTTGATTTTGATGAACCAAAGGCAACACATCGATGTAAATCTTGCTTGGCAAGTGTCAAAAAAGGGCAAATTAGACTATCGCATTCGCTTGAATGCATTAATTAGCATTTCGTGGTCATGACAAGTCGATTGAATCTAAAAATCAAGGTAACTTTATGGAAATATGAAGTTTCTATCCAATCACAATGACGACATAAAGAAAGTGTGGCCCTTTTAAAAAGTGGCCAAAAACCATCAAACGGAAGGCCTCCCCCAATATCCAGAGGGCAACTAACTAAAGTGTTTGTGTCATTTGATGACCAAGAAAATTATTGTAGAAATTGTGAGAGATAAACAACCGCCTCTCCTTTTACTAGTTGATGAATCTTGTGATTGGTGGTAGTGAAAAACAAATGGCTATTGTTTTTCACTATGTCGGGACAAAATAAAGTGTGGTTATGAACGTTTATGATTGTGGCATGTTAAGAATACTTCGCAAAGTCTTTGAAAAATTTCAATAGATGCATTTTTTTGTAAAGTATGGATTGAGTTTGACAAGTTTATGGGGCAAGGTTACGATGGAGCGAAGCAATATGAGGGGTGAGTTCTTCAATGGTTTGAAAGACTTTGATATGAGATAAAATAAATCAGCTTCTTTACATTCATGTTTCTCTCATCAACTCTAACTAGCGCCTAAAAGTAAAGTTATAAGGTAAAACATTCTACATTGGGTGAATTTTTTTCAAACTCTTTTATGTTATCAAACATTGTAGCAAAGATCTTACAAGTGCAGTAGATCTTACGTGATAGACAATAAGATGAATATGGTATCTTTGATTCTAATTGTGATATTCGGGACGGGACGTGGGTTTGAATCAAGAATGCACTATTAAACGACCTGAGAGATACACATGGGGTTCACACATAGGATAATTAATAAAGGTGGTCATAAACTTATTTTCCTTCCCCGTTGTTGGTGTGCCCTCGAGTGATTGAGATTGAAGAGATGATTGGCAAAGCAAAAGTCAAAGCAAGGAGTTTATTACGAATCATGGAGAATTTTGAATTCGCCTTTTGTTATTCTTTATGAAGAAAAAGTATTTGGGAATCACATATGAATCACAAGCATTACAAAAGAAAAAAGATCAAAATCTTCTTAATGCCATGCGCTTGTACAAATTTCAAAAGCCGATAGCATCAATTGAGAAATGAGACACTTTGCTTTGACATATTGTTGAGAAGCTTATGATCTATGTAAACGATAATGACATACCAATCCCGAGAACATGGAAGATAATTTTGGGAGGACAAAATAGGGGGATTGCGCTACTACGAATAAACATCATTTTAAGGTGCAATTGATGTACACAGCTTTTAGATAACATTCAAGAAGACCTCAACAATCGCTTTGATGAAGTAATTATGAGGTTGCTTTTTAGTGTATGACATCTCTTAATCCAAGTAACTCTTTGCGCATTTTAACAAAGACAGATTACTTGAGTTTGCAAAGTTCTATCCCGCGAATTTTCTCAACACGATAGTTGGTTACTTCGATAATCAACTTGGAACACTATTATGAGGATGTTAGCACCAACGGGCCGCCTCCACTCATGTTAATGGGATTCGCCGATCTTGCAAAAAAAAAAAAAAAAAAAAAATGGTTGAGTTTAAGAAGGATGTTGCTTACGGACAAAGTTTTCTTACTTATTAAATTAGCATTGGTTTTGGCCGTGGCTATTGCAACAATTAAAAGGGTGTTCTCGCAATGAATCTTGTTAAGAATACTTTGCTTAATGATGAGACGAGTGGATGAACAATTGCTTAGTAGTTTACATTGAAAAGGAAGTTTTTTGCTATAATTCAAAATGAAGATATCATTAACATTTTCAGAACATAATGAAGTGGAAAATCATGTTAAATTGAAGATCTTCAGTATACTATTCTAACTTGCTTTCATCTTTAAATAATCAATATTCATATTATTTAGATCTTTAGTATACCATTCTAACTTGATTTTTGGGGTCAATATCGCAGGAGGATGTGTGGATCTTTAATCTAGACGTCGACTTAGAATGTTAATGTCTGGATCTAGATTTGGGAGTGACCTGAATCATCTCTTTGTAAACCTTGTGTATTTTGTTTTACTTTTGTTAGAGTTTGTTTGATGAGCCTCTAAATTTGTGTAGAATATTTTTGGTGGATTTGTGTTGTTGTAAAACTCTTTGATTATATTGAATTTAAGTAGATTGTTAGATTCCCTTCGTGGTTTTTTTTATTTTTTTTATCTCTTCACATGAAGAGGTTTTTCCACGTAAAAATTTCTTGTGTTTCCTTAGTGAATTGATGTTATTTTCTTTATGTTTTCATTAGTTGATTGGAAAATAGTGGCGAGCCACTGGCCCCTAGGGGCAAAAATCCTAGGTGCCACCGGACTATGGTTAGCAATAGGGAATCTAGAAGTACCTCCTTTTCCTTCTTATACTTGTTTTTTTTGTCGACATCAGATAACCATGCAATTTCCAAAGCCCAAAAATTGATGGTGTGATAGTTAAAATGGGCAATATTCACACTCTATATCTTTTTTTCTTCGCTTTGTGCCCCTTTGAGCATGATTATTTGTAGGGACTTAAAATTGTGAGGAAAAAAAGCCGACACTTCGATGAGTGTTAATGAGATGTAATTCCTTTTCGCTTTCTTCTGATTAATCATGAATAAACAATGTTGATCGTGAATGATGGATTCATCAATAAAAATGGATCTACGAACTACCGGAATAACTCTCATTCGACCCATTAGGAATTGCATAACTTTTTGAGTCTGCTTTCATGTTCTTTAGTAACTTTAGAAACAAAGGCAAAGTGCAACTTAGCAGTGGAAGCATTCAGCATATTCATCCCAAAGAATCTTCAATATTGCGTAATAAACTGAATCGGGTGATGGGATTATTGAATCGTCGAAAGCATCCTTCTTCATGAATTGAGTAAATTCTCATCCGTTAATATCTTTTCATAACTTTCTTTAAGATCTTTCCATACTCAAGCAAAGACTATTCCCGTATATAACTCCAACAACCAAATCCTTCGAAATAGTGTTCATAATCCAAGACATGCTATCACATCACAACGATCCCTTTGTTGTGCCTAAAGTGGATCAAGGGAACTTGTAAATGAGCCATTAACAAAAAACTAGCTTGTTCTTTGCTAAAGTGCAAACCACATCGCACCCACTCCATAATCCATAGTTTTCGTTTCCCTTTAATCAAAGTTTGGCCAACAATTTGATTTCCAAGAGTGTCTAAAGGATGAAGATACAACGCATTGTTGCAATCTCTTGCCATTGTTGTTTCAGTAGATCCACTCATTGCCCAATCAAGAACTAAAAGGGTAAAAGAAAATAAAGTATTGCAAAAAGAAATCGAGAGAGAAACAAACAATCTGAATCAATTTAATGAAACAGAAGAATCTAGTTGAATTGAAAAAGAATTGTTGAAATTTGTTGTTGAATGAGTTAGATTGAAAAAGTGCTCCGATACCATTTTAGGAATAGAAATAGTAGAGAGATGTTGTGTTGAAGAAAGAAGAAAGGAAATGTATTTTTTATTTGACTTGACTTCTCAAGACATTCTTTTGTGGCTTTAAAATAGTTGGACTTATTTACCCAAACTAACTTAACAAATAGACTAACTAAACTAACAAATAGTTACAATATGTAAGCCACTTCGTAATGACTTCTTTTTTACTAATATGCTCATAAAATATACTAATAAAATACATATATATATTGACTAAAAAGTAGTGGGGCCCAAATTTTTCTTTACTTAATGTATACATTCTTACACAAAGTACAAAAATAACATATACAAAAAAACTATCAAAATGGGTGGACAATTGTAGCCATGTCTCCTCCGCTGCCGACGTCCATCCGACCGCATCCCTCACCTATTTCGCAAAAACATAGAAAGCAACGGTGAAAGCACAAAATGCTCAGTAAGTAAATCCTCTTACCCTCCGCTTAATCCCTCACAATTTCACTTTTAATTCTTTCCTTACTCTACTCTTTTTCTTCTTTATTTCTTTCTTCATTTCTTTCTTCTTATTCTTTCTATTCTTTCTTAACCATGATGAAATTCATGGCAATGTACATGAATAAAAATGCATATGCAATAATGCACAAAATGCTTTTTCTTTCTTATTTCTATTTTATTGTTCTATTTTTCTTTTCTTATTCTTTACCGTCGGGATCTCTTAATGTATGGATTTGAACCTTGGCTGGTGTGAGTGAGTACAAATCCCTTCATCTACATGCACTCAATGGACCGTGCATAAAAAGCTTCTTTCTTACTTTCTTCTTAGGCCACTCAAATTAAGGTGGCGTGCATGTAAAGAAATTCTTCTTAGGGTACAACCCTCATCCACATACACTCTTACGGGCGTCATAATTTTTCTTTCTTCTTATGCCACTCAATTATGGTGGCGTGTATGTGGGAATTTCTTCTAACACTCACGGTCCCCATCACATCAACCTATCCTTTACTTTTTCTTTTTTTAACAACTTTCTTTTAATCCTTTAATGCTTATTCTTCCTTTCTCTTTATTCTTAGTGTTTTATTTCTTTCTTTCTTTATTCTTTATTCTTCATTCTTCATTCTTTATTCTTCTTAAATTTCTACACATACCCAATTATATGCATATGGATGGCCCTCCCATGCTTATCCCTTTTTACCTTAATGCACTTATGAATGCACAAATGCAATGTTGCATCAAAGATAGTCATTCTGCACAGGTCTTATTCAAGAAGGCATAACTTGAGTTATACACATCGGATTGCTATGATTTTTGGTTTGTCTCATTTTAAATCTTAGAGACAGCTATAACTTTTATGTTTTGGTCCCTTAACCCAGTTCAATCTGTAAGATGCCCAAAATCACTCGAAAGTCATAAGCGTGACAAGGGCATTTTCACTTAGGGCATTTCATCAAACATTAAGTTCTGCATAAACAAAACCCTAATTCATTTATCATTCTTATTTATTTCTCAAACCATCCAAAATGAGAGAAAACTCTCTTGTAGCATCACATACCCTACATGGCAAACACACTCCAAAAAAAATTTCTCCTTAATTCTTCCATTTCAATTCCCATCATCAAATCATCACATATACTTCTCATATTCAATATATCCAACAACAAGCATTATTCATCATCAAATCTCATCTCAATTTATCAATATCACAACATATGCATATTTAAAATAAATCTCTACTCACTTGAATTCCCTTAAATTTTAGCTTGAGTTGGATTTTGAGTGAATTTACTTACCTTATGTCTTGAGTAGTCTCCCTCCTAAGCTCTCACTCTTGTGGATTCAAATCTTCTCTTAACCCTAAGCATAAACTTCCATAAGAACTCAACTTTTACACAAATAAAAACATGAATAAAGAGACATGAATCCTACCTGATGCCTTGAATCAAAACCCCTCTGAAAATCTACTCAAAAGCCCTCAAATTCCTTGGGAAAAGTGAATGAAAATTTGAGAGAAAAAGGAGGAGGAGTGGGGGTGGGGGTGGTATGAACGAAATAAGGGTTTCAAACCCTTAACATTTTAGTTTATAAAACTCACTTTTCCCATTTTTCCCTTACTTTCCCTTTCAAAAATTCCATCTTGTCCCCTTAGAAAGAAATTCCATCTTTGTCCCTTAAGTCAATTACCAAAATGCCCTTTTACTTTTATTGAATTCTCTATGATTTTCTATCTCTTTCACCCCCTCCCCCACAAAATCAACTAGTTTTGAAAGTGAAAAGACTATTTTACCCTTAATGCAAGTTTAGGCATTTTCTTCATATTCTCTAAAATAATTCTAACAAAATTTAACTAAGGGCTATACAACATAATTTAAATCATGTACCTCAATGTTGGGGTGTTACAATTCTCCCTCCTTTTAAAAGAATTTTTGTCCTCAAAATTTAGACAAACACCTTCGGTAATCGTTGCATGTCTGCTTTCCTCGTCTCCATGGTAGCTCTTTCAACTTTATGATTTTCTTCTGAGGACTTTCACTAAAGGATAACCCTTTCCTTTGTTCGGGAGCTCCTAATTTTTCTGTTTCCCTAAAATCTGCACCGGATGCTCCTCATACACAAGATTCTCTTCTAGTTCTTAACGTCCCTCATGCTCGGAATATGGGAGGATCACTACATACTTTCTAAGCATCGAGACATGAAATAAATTGTGAACTTTGTCCATATTGGGTGGTAGTGCTAATCAGATGCCACCTTTCCTACTCATTGTAATACCTCAAATGGACCATTGAATCTCGGTGCTAACTTTCCTTATTACCAAAACACATCACCCGCCCTTTGCAGACTTCTAAAAACTTTGTCACCCACTCGAACTCAACTTCTTTTCTTTTCTTAGATCAAGATACCTTTTTGCCTCTGTCTGCCTCGATTCTCAGCTTTCGATCAACTACATCTTCTATCATTTCGAGTCACCCTGCCCAATAGCTATATTCAACTCATCTCTCTCCCATCTCATCCATACTGGAAATTCTTTACACGCCTCACCGTACAGGCTCCCATAAGCGAGCATTTTAATTGTAGATCGAAATAGTTATTATAAGCAAACTCACCAAGGGTAACATCTCATGCCAGATATTTTATAATTCCATGTAGCATGCTTTCAACATGTCCTCAAGC
>CM047907.1:6869770-6908089 GCA_026229545.1 Pistacia atlantica
TCCTATGGTAGTTGTCATAAAACTCTTTGCAACTGACAACCCTTTGTTTGAAGATCCCACTCTTTATAGGAGAACCGTGGGAGCCTTGCAATACCTTACATTAACTAGACTCGACACAAACTTATGTGTCAATAAACTTAGTCAATTTCTTCAAGCACCAACGGAGCTTCAATGGCAAGCTTGTAAGCGGGTACTCAGATTTATTAAAGATACTCAGTATCATGGTTTGCAGTTTAAACCAACAACCTCTCTCAGCATAGAGTGCTATACTAATGCTGATTGGGGAAGTAGCCTGGATGATCGCATATCCACAAGTGGCTACTGCATTTATCTTGGTTCAAATCTCATCCAATTGAGTTCACGCAAGCAGAAAGTTGTTATACTTAGCTCTATTGAAGCTGAATATAGAGCCTTAGCTCACACAGCCACATAAATTACATGGCTTCAAAGTGTCTTCTTTGAATTAGGATTGAGCATGGTAAGTGTTCTAGTAATATGGTGCGATAATGTTAGTGCAGGGGCTCTAGCAACCAATCCTATCTTTCACTTAAGAACTAAACATATTGAAATTGAAGCACACTACATTAGAGTCTAGGTTTTGACAAAGCAGATTGTTGTTCAATATGTCCCTTCAAAACTACGAATTGCAGATGTTCTAACTAAGGTAAAGGTGGAAAAGTAATTTCTGCCCGGTCCCGGCCCTGGCCCTACCAGCGGACGGGTTACATGCTTTGGTGGGTGGGCAGGCTAACCCGCCCGCCTAACAAAGGCGGGCCGGGTTAGGCCTCGCCAATTTAGGGAGATTCTTGCCCGGCCCGCTCTGACACCCTAACCCGCCGGGTTAGGCACTGATCCGGCCAGGGTTAGGCCGATTTTTTTTTGTGTTTTTTTAATTTAACTTTTCAAATAAATAATTATAAATATAATTGTTTTTAGTTAACTTTTCAAATATCAATAATTCAATTCAATTCAAATTTTTTTTTTTGTTAACATTTCAAATATTAATTCAATTTTAATACAATAAAATTGTAATATAAGAAAAATTAGACTTATTCATTTATCAAAAAATAAAATAAGAAATTAAAACAATTATTGCCTCATTAAAAACCTCACCAAGAAAAACCCAATGAGAGAAAAACTTGGTAAAGAAAAAAGAGTGCAATAATTGACAATTAATTTACAAATTACATTTTACAAAACAACTAAATTGGGGGTGGCTCACTAGGACCTCCCTCATCTGTATCATCTATATTACAAAATTGAAATGATTCTACTAAAGGATTGTCGATAACCTCGTATTGATCTTGATGGCGCGATCGTTCCCAATCTCGAAGACATGTGAGGACTTCAATCATTTTTGGAGCAAGTTTAGTCCTCCTTTCATTTAAAATCCTTCCACTTGCACTAAATGTTTGTTCGGATGAGACAGGAACAGCGAAAACATCCAAGGCAAGTCTTGATAATACCGGAAAAATACATTTTCTGGCTCTCCAATACTCTAAGAGATCAAAGTGACTCGTTGAAAACATTTTGGGGGTTACCAAATATTGTTGAAGTTCATTACTCTGCGACTCCATGGAGGACAGCATATTAGTTGTTGTTGTTGTTGGTGGTGGTGCTTCTGAAGAGGAGGCTGTGCTTCGGACTCGGGTCCTCTTCGGCCTATTCAAGCATTCCAAGAGAATAAGTCTTCATTTGTTTCTTCACATGCTTCTCTGGATATTTCGCCTCTTTGCGACTGCGGGTTCCCATACCTGTTTTCATATTGGAAATATACTTCGAAAAGACTATTTTTTACCTCTCCTATTTGATTGATATATGATTCGTTTTGTAAATTTTCACTTAAATTGTCAAGACCATTTTCTAAACGTGCTAATTTAATTCTAGGATCAAATATAGCACCTAAACAATAAAGAAAAGGAACGGGTCTCCAATATTTCAAAAAAAAAATTTCCATTGCCTTTATTGGTGCATGTAAAATTTCATTATCTTTGTTTTTTGTAAATAACTCAGAAATTTTTATAATTGCATGTATTACCAATGGACTAGTAGGATAATACACACCAGAAAGTTGTAAAGTGGCTTGGTAAAAACATTTGAGAAAAGAATGAAATACTTTAGCTATCTTCCAATCATTTTCTACCAAATGATGAGGACCTCTATTATTTGCTACAAAATAACTAATTATATTAGCATAAGGTAAACATGAATCAAGCATTAAATAAGTACTATTCCATCTAACAGGGCATATCTAATGCAAAAGTTCTAGGAGACATATTTGATTTTATACAAGCTTCTTGAAATTCAGCATTTCTTTTATTACTACTAGTAATCCAAGCTAAAGATTCCCTAATTCTATCGATATTTTTTTTAATTGTTTTCATACCACTTTTCACAATTAAATTAATAACATGACATGCACAACGTTGGTGAAAAAACTTCAAATTATTATATAAAAGATAATTATTTTGAAAAAATTCTATAGCTTTACTATTAGAACTTGCATTATCTAAAGTTAAACTTATCACTTTATCAATAATATCATAATCTTCTAAAACTTCAATAATTTTATTATAGATTTCTAAACCACTATGATCCACATCCATTAATCTAAATCCTAATAAAGATTTATTTAATTTAAATTCATTATCAAAATAATGACTAGTCACACAAATATAATCTTGTTTAGCTCTACCACTCCAAATATCAGCAGTTAAAGCCACACTAATATGACAAGTATGAAATTTATTTTTTAATTCTAATTTCATTTTTTTAAACAATTTTATTAAATCATTTCTAGTTGCGCTTTTAGAATAACTTTTAAATCCTGGAAACAATGAATTTTGAACAAATCTTTCAAAATATTTATCTTCTGCCATATTAATAGATTGATTAGATGCAGCAATATATAAAGCTAACTGTTCCCTATATACATCAGAATTATAACGCCAAGTAGTACCCATATTAGTTATTTGAGTTTGATTGCTTTCTCTATTTCCATGTTGATTAATATGTTTATTAGCATGCCTTTTTAAAGTACTAGTACCATTACCTGAATCAGCTTTATAAACATTTGCACAATATTTGCATCTTGCTTTCTTGACTTGAACGCCATTTTCTGTCTCGTAAAACTTGTCGAAATGCGCCCAAACGTCTGATGTGTGTCTGCTGACGGCAGTTAATGATCCCGCCTCAGCTTGAGATGAAGTTGGACGAGGACGACTTCTAGAACCACCGGGCGCTGTTGGAATCGACGGCATATTTTGAGGTGTATCGGATTCTGAGACTGGGATTGGGACAGCGGGACTATTTGAATCTCCTGCATTCATAGTAAAATCAACGGGACTAGGACTAGGATAATAGTTTTCTTCCTCATTGAAATTGATGGGAGAGAAATATCTATCCATTGTAGACTTGTAGTTGAAAAAAAAAATGATGTAGAAGAAATAAAAATTAAAGAAAGAGATTTGGAATATGGAAATTGGAAATATGAATTGAAAATTGCAAAACCTAATAAAAATTAAAATAAGAGCAAATTGATAACAAAAATATTAAGAGTATAAATGAATAATTGAGACTTGAGAGTTGAGAGAATAGAGAATATGAGAAAATGAGAGAATTTGAGTTGTGAGAAAAATATGAGAGTTTAGGTCCAATTTATAGAAAAAAATAGGGAAAGAAAATGACGAAAAAGACCCCTCCAACGGCTATAAAACGGCTAGATTTCAAAGGTAAAAGTGTAATTGAAAAAAATAAAAAATATTAACAAATTTTTTTTTTTTTTTTTGGGACCAACCTGCCAAAGAACACCCGCCTAGGGTTGCGGGCCTCTTGCAAAGAGGACAAATTAGCAACCTGGGCAGGGCCGCCGGTTACCATTGTGTAACCCTGCCCGCCCGGGGTTGCTTGGAGGGTTGGGTCAACCCGGCCCGCCATTAAGGCGGGCCGGTTTGAGCCCTCTTTTTTACGGGCCGGGTTAGGGTTAGCCCGCCTAACCCGGCCCATAATTTTCACCTCTAAGCTAAGGCATTGCCTGCTACTTAGTTTCATGAACTAAAAGGTAAGCTAACTGTGGTTCTAGTTGATGCATATAAAGAGGCTTCTTGTCTTGCTCAAGCTACTTACTCGAGTGATAATGGTAAAGTCTCTTCCAGTATTGCAAAAATCAACTGCTCTGATAAAGATTTAGAGTAATTCGAATTGGTGCCTAAACACTTTGTCATCTATTAAGAAGTTGCTACTGTTTGTTTGCCTTTTGATTAATTGCTTGATCTTGATCATTAATATTGTTGCATAAATTGCATACATGTTGAGCACATGGTTTTGAGATCGGTGCATTACGCTACTGAGTAATGCTAATTGTTGTGTGTTGCTGTAAGCTACCTGCTACATCCTGCATTTTTTTTATTATTAAATTTCTTGGTGGATTGGAGATGTTACCACTGAGATTATATTGTTCATGAAGGAGAATAAAGTCAGTCACTCGTTTTTTGGCAAAGCAGTCCAGCTCAAGGGGAAGTATTAAGGTGTCTAAAGTAGAAGCAGTCCAACTCAAGGGGAAGTATTGAGGTGTCTAAAGCAGAAGCAGTCCAGCACAAGGGGAAGTATTAACAACACTCAAAGTGGTGTCGTTTTGCCACTATTTTGTCACTATTGTTAACCCACCAAAGTGCTGTCGTTTTTATTCTATTTAGCACCAAAGTGCTGTCTTTTCTACTCTACTGTTCTTCCTTCTTCTCAAATGTATAAAAACATAATTACTATGATAGTTTGTTAATGAAAATAAGAAGCAAAATCGAATTTGTCTTTTTCTTAATTTTCTCTGAAATTCTTTATTTCTCTTTCAAAGTCTTATAGGATCCGCCCTTGGATAGACACATATGTTTTGGTCAGTTTTGACCTTCTCTTAGGGTATGCCACTTGTTTTTGTATATTTTTTTCTTTCTTTATACATATTTACCATTCCCAAAAAACAAAAAAAACATGTTGACATGGAAGATGATGAATGACGAATATTAATAGGTAATTAATATCTTAATTAATAATTTATAATAAAGTTTTTTTTTTTTTTTTTGTTAAGTAGTATCATTGGAAGAGAGAAATAATATACAAAAAGGCCATAAAAAACCGGTCATCCTACCTCGGGACAAGTCTTGGGTTAGGAACAAAAACACAAGCCTAAAAGACTGAAAACCTAATATTATCTTATTTGTCTATCCGAAGCATGCAGAGGATAAGAGAAGAGAGGAGAGGACCAAGCAAATGAACATAAAGACAAAGATATCATACCACATGACATGCCTTGGGATAGGATCCAAAAAATAAATACTTAAACACAACTATACACAACGTCATTCCTACCTCAAGACAGAAAGGTTGTTTCTTATTCTAGTAAGAAATGAAAGACAGTTGTAACATTGATAAAATATAACACTTGTTGTTCAATTTATGAATAAATTAAAATATAACTTCAAAATGATTAAAAATATAATACAAATTTAATTTAATTACATTGATCTAATTAATTAACAGTGCTAGGTGTAATCAACAAGTACAACTAACATCAGTAGTAACTAGTTATACTAGAATCTTAACCCTATTTGGCTTAGTTAATTAGCCAACATATACAACAATTCCAAATAATTCTTCCTTAATAACAAAATTATAATTAATCAAACCTCTAATTAACAATCTCTCCCAAACTTTCCAAACTTGGACCTTCTTTACCCATCCATGCATGCATGGTTGTATTGATCAAGACCAAAAATAATTATTCGACAAAGACTAATTAAATCAATAATTAGCTAAGATTAATTAATTAATCATCTCCTAATCTGTACACCAAAAAGCCTAAACCCTTTGCTCTCATGAAGATCCAAATTTGAAGCTTTATTATTCTTCTTCTCATGATCATAATATCTCAATTCTGACTCTGAATTATAGCTGAAACTATTATTTTTCCTAATATTATTATTATTTAGCTCCAATTGCAGCTGAGTTTCAAGCCCTAATCCAGTGTGTTGTATCACATCAACTAAAAAGAAATTTTGTCCCTCTTTTCCTCCATTACTATTTGTGCACTCACAATTATAAAATGTAATTATATCTTTTTCCTTCAATTTTTTCTCCTTCACAAATCTATTCCACCCTCTTGTAAATACATAACTCTGGCTGCTTCTCCAAAAAACAATACCTGAATTTCCATGGCCTCATGTGCTTATCAAAAAACCCTAATTCTAAGTCATTAACTCCTCCATTGAGGGCATTATTTTCTTCTGCATTTTCACATATATATGGGAAATATTTTACTGCATATTTCTTTGGAATTACAAGCCTATTTAGCTTACCAACATCACTTGGAGTCAATTCCTTCTGAAATAATTGCCTGCATGAGAATTGTTCATCTCCATGCACTAATATTTGGTTGAGACTTGCAGTTCCACCATCAATGTAATTTTGATCTTCTCTTTGGGATTGAATTCGGAGAAAATCGGCGAATTTCGGTTGGTATGTTCCATCTCTAATCATGTTTAAAATTGCCTCTTTGGTGAATTGGTTTTGGAAATTCGGTTCTTGGTTGTTGTTGTCTGTCCATGGGAAATTTCGTTGGGAATCGTCGCCGCGAATCTTCAGTGCGGCACTGTCATATGCCATTGCTGCTTCTTTCTCAGATTTGAATGTGCCTAGCCAGATTCTTTGGTGGTTGGCATAAATTTGGGCTCCCCAATGCCCATTCTGTTGTGGCACAACTCCTTTAAATTTCACCGACGACACATTATTATTATTGTTATTGTTGCTGTTGCTATTATTATTATTCCTGTTGTGATATTGTTGATGTTGACGCTGATGATGGTGGTGGTGGTCGTCGTGTTTCATGCGCTTGCAAGAAGGAAAAACTGTATACGAACTGTTGTTTGAATCCGAAGTGTCGCCATTCACGTACATTTTAGCATTCGAAACCATGCTTGATGCATCTTCTTCCATAAAAAATAAAGTACTAAAATTTATGTAATAGAGGATTCAATATTGGTTTGGTTAATAGTTAGAGATGTGATGATGTTTATGATGAGTTGAACTGAAGCAAAAGAGAAGATGATATTATATGCAGAGAAAGAGATTGAAAGTTAATTATAAAATTTTTGGAAATCTGGTAATCAGAATATAATATTCTGTTGAAAATGGCAATGTGTTTCTATTTGGAAGGTGGAGAGTTTAAAAGAATCAACAAAATTAGGTTAATGTAATAAAATTGACAGCAACAATTGAAACAAAAATGCTTTCATTCAGTGAATAAGAGAAAAGGTTAAACCAATTTTTCTTGAAGATGGCTTTGAGGAGAGCATTATAGTTCACATGAGAGTTAGAGGGTTAGTAAGTTGAAACAAACTTGAAGTGGTCTTAATTAATTGGCTTAATTTAGATTAAAATGTTATTAATATTTTTAAAACAAATTATCTTAATAAAATACTATTTTATTGTATTTCTCAGTACTACACTAATCTTATTGAGTGGTTAATTTTAGTCATCCTAACAAAACTATTTGTTGATTAATTAATTTCTCCTATTTATGGTTGTATGGTTTAATCAGTAATCGCGTAGTGTTGAGTAATAAAAAAAAAAAACCATTTTAGTTAATTAAAGATGGTTTAATTATATGTTTCGCACTGAACCAGAAAAATGCGAAACACTTTTATAAAAAAATTGATAATTATATCCATTCTAACTAACCGAAATGAGATTTAATATGAATGAATGTGGTAGATAATTATAATAGATTGTAATTTGTAGTTTTAATTTATTACTCTTGACTTAAATGGTGTAAATTTGGAATTTTGGTCATCACAAGTGTATAATTTAACACTGTAATTAGTGAAATGTGGTTAGAAAATCCAGGATGTGGTGATTAATTAGTAATTAGTTTGCATATTTAATTAATATAGCACTTGACTGATCTAATCTCTAATTAAATTCTTCAAGATTCTATAATATTGTTTAGTTAACTAAAATTAATACTTCAACAAGCCCAGGCTGTCTACTTCTATACATCTTCTTCTCCCACTCAACTTAGTTTTTAGTTAGTCATTGTATTAGAAAGTAACTACCTAACTATTAAAATAGGGCTAATAGTTAATAATTCTTTGTTTAATATGAAAACGAAAAAGAAATCTATCGCATATATTAATTACATGAATAATCATTAATGAAAGAGATATGTTAGTTAATTTTTCTTAATTAAATCTATAGAATATTTATTTTTGTCAAACTTATGAATTGTGTGTGTATGCACAACAGTTATGTGTACACACTTGCTACCAATTCTTTTATTTGGCTTATCTCGTCTATTGTGTGTGTGCACATCAATTCTTAGTGCACACAGTTTGTCAAACATCTGTCTTGGTTTGTTTCGTCTCGAGTGTGTATGCACAACGATCTGTGCTTATACTCTTGCTTTAGACTTTTTACAACCTGACACGAGTTGCATGTCTGATACAGAGAAAAAGATTATGTTTATCTTTGTCTCTTGATATTTAGGATCTTTTTACATGTGTCATATTTTCCTTAAGTGGTCCTAGGGAATAAAGTTATCTTTCCCAATTTGTTTTGTGGTCCAAACCAAAAGAATGAATACTTTTCTTATTTAGACAAACATGGGTCAGCTCCTTGTTGGCTGACGTGGCACTATATTGTTGAGCAAGAAATCATTCATTATATAATACTCTTTCTTACGTAAATGAATCTAACCTTTTGATCTCTCATTTCATTTTACTCTGAATTTCTTAGAGTATTCTTTCTCTTAAGGTTCAAGGTTCATTTTCCATTTTGTGTCAAAATCTCATCATATCAAACATAGATCTGATGACTGTTGGAACGTGGTTCCTTTGCTGATGCTGGTGCGTGGCGTTGGTGCTTGAAGCTTGGTGGTTTACAAGCTGTTTTCGGGTGTGTTTCCGACGATAGGAAGCTCCAAGGAGTTGTTACACATTAAGGATTCAGAGTATGGTGCTAAATGTAAAGTTGAACGGAGAGTTCTTTTTACTGTAACTTAGATTAGCTTTGAACTATATCTTGTAATGTGTTTTTAACTTAGTGGATTGCTTCGCTCTGGACAAGGTCCCATGGATGTAGGCTAAAAGTGGATTTAGTCGAACCATGTATATGGCTGTGTTCTTTACTTTCTGCACTTGTGTTTGATGTGGTTAAAACCTGGAAATGTCTTAATCTACTTGCTAAATATTCCGCTACACTTTAAAATGGGTAATCCAAAACCAAAGTAGTTTAACCAATCCCCAACAAAATCAAAGTAGGTTAGAAAAAAGGAACATGAATTATGAATATTTATTAAGAATATGTGGAAGGAGTTCTTGCAAAGGCCTTTTTTCAAAGCTATAAATGTAAAAATTATATGAAAAACTTCATTTCACTATAAAAGAAGCACAAAACATATGATAAATAAATATATTCAAAAACCATAAGAGTTTTGTGAGTCATCTTATCTAGGATTTAAAATTAATCTAAGGTGGCCAGATTTGGTTGTGGTCTTGAATAATTTGGTTTACGTACAAGGACAATAATGTCTTAAAAATCTTTTGTATAAGGATAAAATAGTCTATAAATATTCTTGAAAATTGTTTTCAGAACAAGGGCATTACTGTCCAAAAATTTTATTAGTTAGGAATAAAATTATAACAAAATTAAGGTTACTAAATAATCTTATAAAATCTAAGTAAATTGTGGTATTCAAATTACAACCTATATAACCTACAATAATTACTAATAGTATTAGAGAATTAGCGGAATTTTTTATTTATTGACAACTAAACATGGTAATATCAATAATATAAGATGATATTACTAGTGTAGTTGGGGGATTGCCCCCAACCAAACGCACCCTAAAAATTATATGCATCATAATTGGATCATTGTTAGATTAATCCTTCGAACAAAAACATAAAATTAAAATACAATTACACGTAGAGAGAAGCTTGAGGATCCTTCTACATGAGAGACAGAAGAGGTTACATTAGATGTTTGAAAACAAGAAATCACTCAAATGACACGTGAGAGGCCTCGAAGAAAAATTATTTTTAATTTACTCCCATATCTCAAGTTATATTTAACATGTTCAAAGGATGAGCTATATTATTTTCTTAAATAAATCAGCTTAAGTAATTGTAAATGTGAAAAATGTATGAAAAAAAAATCACTTCCAACTATACAATCAACCTAAAAAGTATGATGCATATATGCATAAGAGTTGTGTGAATCATGACTCGTTCTATCCACACAAGCATGATTAGGGATATTTATAGGTGGACAAATCCCAAATAAACAATACAATACCACGTAATTATTAATTAAGATACAGTTATGCTTAATTCTCTTATCTTATTAATTATCTATAGAATTCCTAATTATTGTAGCAATTATTTAAAAATATATATATGATATCTTGATTATGAAATAAATTTAATACCGATGAATAAATGTAGATTTAAACTTAAAATTTGTTCTTTTGTTATTATTTTATTGTCTCTTAGTGAAATGACAATCTTGCCCCTCACCGTTAAGGAAAAGGTAATAAAGATCATCTTTTTGGACTCAAGATATGGTTATTGAATAATTTTTCAAACATTAGGGTGATTTTTTACGATTAGACCTAAAATTAGCATATAAATAACACTTACTGAAAACATAAAGATGATTTATGAAATTAACCCATCAAAATATGGTACCTTACACCGATTCACTAATTGGTAATAATATTAATCAACTAGACAAAAATAATAACAATTATATTAATTAATCAAAAGTTAAATACAAAAAGACAAAATAAATGGTCAAAATCCCTTATTGTTTGAAAGAGTAAAAGAGTAAACGACATATTCCCATCCAAGGTTTGGCGAAATCCCAAGCGGATACCCTCGGTTCCATTTATTCCAAATCCCCACCCTTAAATGAACGTTGTTAATGACGGTTTGATTATGTGACAGGCTATTACGAAACTGTCCTTCACCCCATTTCAAACCATAGTCCATTCTAAGCCACCCCCTCCCAAACCGCTGCCACAACCGGCCAAGCCATCCCCATTCCAAACCACCACTGCAGGCAGCCCACCCTACAATCAATCAACAAATCAAATTCACTCCAAAACACAAGTGGTGGGCGACGGCAGTGGTAAGGAAAATCAGTGGCAGCGGGGAAAACAACCAAAAAAAAAAACCCACAACCAATCAACAAATTAAATTCACTCCAAAATACAACAAAAACACAGCAAATCAAACTCAAAACAAAGGCTCCAAATCAACCCAAACCCAGTTGTCGCACGAAGAGATGGGGAAGTGATGGACGGTGACCGGTAACCAAACGAGTGTCAGGGATGGAAAGGGTTTTGAGAGGGGAGGTCAATGAGGTGAATGGCGGTGATGGGAGGGATTTCTATTGCCGGAATCGATGGGAAAATGGAAAAATCACACAGACCCTAGATTTGTGGTGATCGGCAATTGAGTAGGGGTGAGCGGTTCCGGGTACCATAGCAGGGAGGCCAGGAAGCCGAACATACGTCTGAGTTCCCAAAAAAAGGAAGGCCTAAGGAATCGGAACCAGCACGTCTGAGTTCTTCAATTCAAGGAACCGGAACCTAAAATGCAGGTTCCGGTTCCTTTCCAGGGTACCCTATAAAAAATCAATTACCCCCCTATTAGTTTAAAAAATAACAAAAACACCTTATAAGTTTACAAATACACCCCTAACAAATTTTCGTTATTCATTCATTTGTGTCCAATGTAACTCATAACCTGTAATCTCTAAGCAACACTTGAATTCAATCAATTCATCACAATTCACATAAAATTCGTCAATCAAAACCAAAACACAAACAATTATTCATCACAATTCACATAAAATAACGTCACCAAAATCATTTAAACAAACAACAATTCTTAATACTAATTACTAGCATTGCCATTTGCCAGGGGTCTATTTGATAAGTTAATAAATTATTAATGTTTATAAATTTATTAATTTAATGTGATAATTGGTTAATTGGGTATTTATAATATACCAAATATAATTTAGTAAATTTAATATTAGAAACAAGTAATGTTATAATTAAATAAGTGATCATACTACAATGTAAATTGTAATGTTATAATTAATTAAGTGATCATACTACAATGTAAATTGTAATGTTATAATTAATTAAGTGATCATACTACAATGTAAATTGTAATGTTATAATTAATTAAGTAATATATTATTTAATTATAATTTAATATTATAATTAATTAAATTGTTAATCATTTAATTAAGTATTATAATATTGTTTATAATAGAATGTTATAATTAATTAAATAATCATACCATAAATTTATGATATAATGTTATAATTAATAAAATTATAATAATTCGATTAAATATTGTGCAAATTAGTAAATTACTAATGTTTATAATGTAATGTTATAAATTCATAACTAATTAAGTAATTATGTAATCATTTAACTATATAATGCTATAATTAAGTAAGTGATCATAATATAATGTAATACAATAATATTATAATTTAATTGAGTAATTATTTAACTATAATGTAATGCATAATTAATGTTTATAAGGTAATGTTATAATTAATTAAATTTCTTATCGTTTAATTAAGTATTGTGCTAATGTTTATGTAGTAAATTAGTAATTACTAATGTTTAAAATATAATATCATAACTCATAATCAATTAAGTAATTATTTAATTATGTAATGTTATATTAATTATATGATCATACTATAAATAGTATAATGTAATGTTATAATGAATTAAGTAATCATACTACAAATCTATAATTTAATATTATAATTAATTAAATTTCAAATAATTTAATTAATATACTAATGTTTATAATGGAATGTTATAATTGATTAAGTAATCATATTACAAATATATAAAGTAATGTTATAATTAATTAAATTTTTAATCGTTTAATTAAATAATGTAATAGTATAGTAAATTATTAATGTTTATAATGTAATGTTATAAATTTATAACTAATTAAGTAATTATGTAATCATTTAACTATATAATGCTATAATTAAGTAAGTAATCATAATATAATGTAATATTATAATATTATAATTTAATTGAGTAATTATTTAACTATAATATAATGCTTAATTAATGTTTATAATGAAATGTTTATAAGATAATGTTATAATTAATTAAATTTCTTATCATTCAATTAAGTATTGTGCTAATGTTTATATAGTAAATTAGTAATTACTAATGTTTAAAATATAATATCATAACTCATAATCAATTAAGTAATTATTTAATTATGTAATGTTATATTAATTATATGATCATACTATAATAGTATAATGTAATGTTATAATGAATTAAATAATCATACTATAAATCTATAATTTAATATTATAATTAATTAAATTTCAAATCATTTGATTAATATACTAATGTTTATAATAGAATGTTATAATTGATTAAGTAATTATATTATAAATATATAAGATAATGTTATAATTAATTAAATTTTTAATCGTTTAATTAAATAATGTAATAATATAGTAAATTAGTAAATTACTGATGTTTATAATGTAATGTTATAAATTCATAACTAATTATGTAATTATATAATCATTTAACTATGTAATGCTATAATTAAGTAAGTGATCATAATATATAATGTAATATAATAATATTATAATTTAATTGAGTAATTATTTAACTATAATGTAATGTTTAATTAATGTTTATAATGAAATGTTTATAAGGTAATGTTATAATTAATTAAATTTCTTATCATTTAATTAAGTATTGTGCTAATGTTTATGTAGCAAATTAGTAATTACTAATGTTTAAAACATAATATCATAACTCATAATCAATTAAGTAATTATTTAATTATGTAATGTTATAATTAATTATATAATCATACTATAATGTAATGTTATAGTGAATTAACTATAAAATAATCATAATATAAATTTTTAATGTAATATTATAATTAATTAAATTTTTAATCATTTAATTAAGTTTGTACTAATGTTTATAATAAAGTCAATTAATTAAGTAGTAATCAATTAATGTAATACTATAATTAATTATACTATAAATCAATTAAGTAATGTTATAAAATTATAATTAATTAAGTAATCATTTAACTATAATGTAATGTTATAATTGATTAAGTATGATATTTAACTAATAATTAAATTTATTAATGTTTATCAATTTATCATATATAATTAATTAATTACTAATTTATTATAGATATACTTAGAACTTGATAATTGAAGTAAATAACTAAATATATTATTACTAAATCAAATATACTATTTTATTCAAAAAATAATTCTTTTAATAACATTAAAAATGTAAAACACTTTTAATTGGATCATAATTCCAATTATTCACTTAATTGATCAAAACTTTAATATTAATGTATTATAATATATTAAAGCTTTTAATATGGTGTAATTTATATGTAATAAGTATAATTGTATTCGTATATTTATTTAATTAGGTTATTCTAAAAATTTAACTTTTTCTATTTTAAATTTTTTTATATGTAAAATAATAGAAACTCCCCCATTATTTACATTTCACAAATATTTCATTATAGTCCAGGTTCCAAAATAGGTTCTAAACAGGTTCCAAAAACAGGTTCCAATATAGGTTCCAAACAGGTTCTAAAACAGGTTCCAAACAGGTTCCAAATAGGTTCCAAAACAGGTTCCAAAACGAGTTCTAAAGTGCCAAAACAGTTCTAAAACAGGTTCCAAACAGTTCCAAAGCAGGTACCCCTATACGAGTTCCAAACAGGTACCCTTTTCATAGGTTGGTTCGGCCTGGCCTAAGGCCTCAGGGTAACCTAACCAATCCGAATGACAGATGTTCCAAAAAATTGGAACCAACCGGAACCTACCCGCACATGCGAGTTCCGGGTAGGTTCCGGCCTTCGGCTCCTGTTCTTACCCCCGGTTCCGGTTCTACCCGCTACCCGTGCTCACCCCTACAATTGAGGGCTTCTCTTGGATGGGGGTGAGAGCGGTTTTGGTGTGTTGGTTAAGGGGAAGTGATTGGTAGTGATAGGGGTATCTGGCGATGCCGGAATCGGGCGGTTGGGAGCTGCACTCATGGGAAAGGCAAAATCACGTGGTGAAGAAGAAAAAAATTGAGAAATGTAAGAGGGAGATGGATAGTCATGGCTAGATCTGGGCTTCATTACCGGAAAGGACTGGAAAATGGCCGACGGTGACATCCGCAAGATGAGAGAAAGTGGAAGATAAAAAGGTGAAGGTGGAGGTGGAGGTGGAGAGAAATTTGAGATTTGGGGTTTTTTAGGGTTATTTTGTCCTTTTAATTTCAAAATAGGGTAAAGACTATTTTAGCCTTTCATTGTTGAAATAAAGAAAAAATATATAGTTAGTTTAAGGGTGAAAATCTGGAATAAAAGGAATTGGGATCTGCTTAGAATTTCGCCAAACCTCGAGTGAAAACATGTTGTTTACTTAGAGTAAAACTACAAACTGTTTATAGTTCTCAGTTCTCACCCTTTTTATTATATAAATAATCCATGCAACTTAAAATTATTTTAATTTACTCCTATATCCCAAGTTATATTTGACACGTTTGACTTAATTTGTTTTTACTTTTTATCAATAACCAAGAAAGAAAAAAAATCTATAAATTAATTACATAAACATAAAACCTATTGAAAAGAGTACTCAAGAGAGTGACACAGAAAGGCCCAACACTTAATGAAGAAAATATATTATTTTCTTCACTTCCAATTATATAGACAAGGAACATGAAAAACTTATATGAAAAATACATGAAAAACTTCACTTCAAACTATACAATAAACATAAAAATATAATACATATATGCATAGTAGTTATGTGACTCAAAATCATATAACTTTTGTGCTATGTTTCCCATAACCATCTGTTGATCTTTTAAAGATAAAAATTAAAAATTAAAAATATTTTCCTTATGAAATGTTCACTTTCTCACTTGCAAAAACTACCCAAAACAAATAATTTATGTTTCCTTAATATATTTATTTAATCATATGTTGACCCGCCCCACCCCTTCAGCCCAACCCGTCTACAGCAAATTTATTAAAAACTTTTTTTTTATCTTTAATATATTTTGTATAAAATTAGAATCCCAAAATTTAAGATTTTGAGTCATGTATCAAATTATCAAAATTTGTGATTGTTATCTTAAATATATTATAGTATATTTTAATTATGAAATAAAAGTAGTTTAAAGACATGGAGTCTAATCTTACTAAAGCGGTAAATTAATCTTTCCATGATGGAGATGAAGTATTGAAGTAAATAAATTTAAGATTGAATCAATGCAAATGTTAAGATTTGAGAGTCAAATAACAAAATCGATCTATGAAAATGTTAATTCACCAAGTAAATTGTGTTAAGAATATTGAATATAGTTTTATTAATTTTATGAAAATATTAAATGTTTTTCTTAATTCTTTGTAATATTTAATTAAAAATTAAACATTAAAATACAACTAAGATTTTTGAATTTAGAATCATATCTTTGTTTGAAAATAACATTATTTTATTTTAATTTAATGGTTTACAAATTACAAAGACTTGATGTATGAATTATGCTATTGAATTGTTGATGTATCTCTAATTATATTAATAATTTCTTATTATTTGATTTTGATTTATGTCCCCTTACAAAAATTTTCTTAAATTTTAAAAAAGTATTAATCATATTGTTATATTAAGTTTTTATTTACTATGTTTAATGGTTTATCATAAAAGAATTATACAAAATCAATATTAAAAAAAAGTTTGAAATAATCTACCGTTCGGGGAAAAAATCCCCGCAAGGATCAATACCTACAAATCCCTAACTTTCGGGGCAGCCCGACATCCCCTGTCGAGGATAGGGTAGGGATTGGTGCTCCCCCAAGGGGTCGGGGACCCCATTCCTCAGCCTTGACCCGACCCGCTCCACACCCACTCTCATCTTCTCACTCAACCATCAAGGAAAAGGTAATAACGATCATCTCTCCAGAATTAGGGTGGTAATTGAATAATTTTTCAAACGTTAGCAGTGATTTTTGAAATTAGCATCTAAATAACACTTTCTGAAACCATAAGGATGATTTATGAAATTAACCCATCAAAGTTACTACGTTACACTCATTCATTAATAATTAATAATTACTAATTAATCAACTCGACCAAAACAATAATAATTATATTAATTAAACAAAAGTTAAATAAAAAAGGCAAAATAAACGGTCAAAGTCCTGAAAGAGTAAAACTAGATTAGCGAGTCTCACTAGGAGAGTGCTTATCTTCGTAACAAACTGCAGATAATACTCCCTTTTTTATCATATAAATAATCTATGCAACCTCCTTTTTCTCTAGCTCTATTTTTCACTTCTTTTTCTTCTCTTAATCGAATTAATATTCTGAATTTTTAACAATTTGTTTTACACTTTTTGATTATAACTTCTAGAAGTTTATTGTGGTTAATTTATCTGAGTTATGAGATCGCTTGCTTTTATCAGCTTCTAGCAGGGAGAGATTGCGGCATATTCTTGAGTTGCTGTGTAGGGCAAATTTCTTGATCATATTTTCATCAATAAATGACAAAAGTATTTCACCGGTTATCTCGTTATTTTCCGGCGACTCTAGTGATTTTTGGGCCTAGTTTGCCGATTGAGATCGTCGACAGTCGGTCTTCGCCTTCCCCGGAGCCTCAAAATCCTAGTTTGACTGTCACCAAGCTCTATAAAAGGTTAATAACACTTGGTTAAACAATGAGGATTTTGTTTAATTTACTTTCTCAATGTATTTCACTCTTTGTTGCTACTATATTTTTTTGTTAATTTCTTGTTAGTCAAGTTTGCTTTATTTGATATTTTCGAGCTCAGGGATTTCGGTTTCTTTTGATATTTTCCAGTTGCGATGCATCTGTATGCTCGTTTGATAAAATATGATATATTTGACAGTTACAATTATGTCTACTATGTTTATATATTGGTATGTTTTTAAGGAACCCGATGCTTTCACATAGTAGTTGCTTTCATTAGCAATCTTGTAATTGCATCAAAGGAAGAAATCTTGTTATCTTTTTCAAGTAGGTAGGTTTTTCCTAATTTGGCTGTTAATTCTTTTGTTTAATCTCCTGCTTTAACTTTGAATTGACTGAATAAAAGGATGAAATAAAAAAATTTTAATTTAATACTAATCTCTGCCGTTTTATTATTTTGGATTAAAAAAAAAAAAAAAACGATGTGATTTGAAAGAATACTGTTTCATAATGTTCCTTATGCTTAGTGATGAAATTGTATAAGCTTCCAAGAGGGTGATATTTAAGAGAGATTATCAGAATTAGAAAAAACAAGAAATTTGGGTAAAGGGAGAGAGAGAGAGATCAACAAAGAAAACATCATTTTCATATGAAAATAAAGCCCCACTATCACCAAGATTTTATGCAAGAAATGACTAAGTTTGTGGCACACACTCTTCTAAACCCAATATAAATTTCCTTTGAAAATGACCCCCCTTCCCCCTCCTCCTCTATATATTTGAACTCTCACTCTCCATTCTTCATCGCCCACAAAACTCATATTATTTCTCTCTTTGTAAGTTTTTCTATTTCTTAGTTTTTATATTTTGTTTTCTTATAATAATATACAAGCACATTATGTGCCTTTTTTATCTTAATTTGTTGATTTTCAGCCTGGTTGTTAATATGCTTTATGTTATGTTCCCTTTCTCATTTTCTTATATTATTTTAACCTCATGCTATATATATATATATATATATATAGAGAGAGTTGATTTGGCTATTGCTATTTGAATCAACAAAATTGTATAATATTTGACTATTGGTTAATTAATATTTATTTTATTTGCAGAATAAACCTCCAATGGCTTCTATGGATTCCCTCAGTGTCACCAACCTTCAAGCTGCCCTAAGCGTTAGTAATTAATTAATCACTTAATCAGAAAATTAGCAACAAAAAAAAAAAAAAATGTTAAAAATATTAATATCATGCAAATTAGTGCGTACTAATACTTTTTATTGTTTTTAACTAATAAAAACAGGTGACAGAAGAAACAGTTAACCCAGAAGCTGTGGACAAAAGCAGCTTTAAAGATGAAAAGCAGATAACTTCAGGCACAAGAAAGAAAACCCTTATCAAGAAGAGAAAAGGAGGGTGGAAATATGCAACCCTTTTGCTTGGTAAGCATTTTCTAATCATGTTCAAAATGTGGAAATTAAAAGTGATTCTAATTATTTTCATTTCATTTCATTTAATTGATTTTTACTTTTTTGCAGCTAATCAAGGCTTGGCAACTCTAGCCTTCTTTGGTGTTGGTGTCAACTTGGTCCTGTTCTTAACTAGAGTTCTTGGTCAAGATAATGCTGATGCTGCAAATAATGTCAGCAAGTGGACTGGAACTGTTTATATGTGCTCCCTTATTGGTGCATTTTTAAGCGATTCTTATTGGGGTCGTTACTTGACTTGTGCGATCTTTCAGATCATATTTGTTTTGGTACGTTTGTATCGAAAACTGTGAAATTCTGTCATTTAATGTTAACCTATGTTAATTTGCTTATAAATTTGTGTATCTTAATTAGGGTCTTGCTCTACTATCGGCATCCTCTTTCTTCTTGATCAGGCCACAGGATTGTGGTGACGGTGAGCTTGCTTGCGTGCCGGTTTCATCAATCTATGCTGGTGTTTTCTATTTTTCAATATATTTGGTAGCTTTTGGATATGGTGGACATCAACCCACAGTAGCCACTTTTGGAGCTGACCAATTTGATGAATCAAACGCTAAAGAAAAGGA
Organism: Pistacia atlantica; assembly: GCA_026229545.1. Classification (NCBI taxonomy): domain Eukaryota; kingdom Viridiplantae; phylum Streptophyta; class Magnoliopsida; order Sapindales; family Anacardiaceae; genus Pistacia; species Pistacia atlantica. The sequence goes on from CM047907.1 coordinate 6,889,629, forward strand.
ATCAAAAGCTGCTTTCTTTTGCTACTTCTATTTTGCACTAAATGTTGGCTCTCTATTTTCAAACACCATCTTGGTGTATTATGAAGATTCAGGGAAATGGACTCTTGGGTTCTTTGCTTCCTTGGCTTCTGCAGTCATAGCTCTTGTCTCATACTTGATGGGGAGCCCCGGTTACCGGTATCTCAAGGCGTGTGGCAATCCGTTGCCACGTGTCGCTCAGGTGTTCCTTGCCGCAGCGAGGAAATGGCATGTCCCTCCTGCTAATCCTAATGAATTGTATGAACTTGCAGGACCCGATTCTGCCATCAAAGGCAGTAGAAAGATTCTTCACAGTGAAGACTTAGAGTAAGTATTCAAATCTCTTGAAAAATTAGTTTTTCTATGATTACATCGAAAATAAGCCGCGAGAGCGGATAGTTAGAAGGGCTTGAACTTTTTGTACGTCATTGTTCGAAACATATGCGCTTGTTTTGGTAAATGGAGAATGAATTTATGTTAATGTTTCTTTGTCAAAATTGCGGTCAGGTTTTTGGACAAGGCAGCAACAATAACAGAGAATGATCTCCAAGAACCAAATGATCCATGGAGACTTTGCACTGTAACTCAAGTTGAAGAAGCCAAATGTGTCCTCAAAATGCTACCCATTTGGCTCTGCACCATTATTTACTCAGTAGTTTTTACCCAAATGGCCTCCCTCTTTGTTGAACAAGGAGATGTAATGAACTCCAACATCGGAACCTTTCACCTCCCGGCTGCAAGCATGTCCGCCTTCGATATCTGCAGCGTCCTCATCTCCACCGGAATCTACCGCCACATCCTCTCCCCTGTCGCTGGAAAACTCAGCGGAAACCCTCGAGGACTCTCCGAGCTTCAAAGAATGGGAATCGGACTCATCATTGGAATGTTCGCGATGCTTGCAGCCGGCCTTACAGAAATTCAAAGGCTCAAATATGTGACTCCTGGAGAAAAGACAAGTTCTTTGAGCATTTTCTGGCAAATTCCTCAGTATGCTCTTGTTGGTGCATCTGAAGTTTTCATGTATGTAGGACAGTTGGAATTCTTCAATGGACAAGCCCCGGATGGAATCAAATCCTTCGGGAGTTCGCTGTGCATGGCATCGATTTCGCTTGGAAATTATGTCAGCAGCTTGCTGGTCAACATGGTGATGGGGATCACGGCCAGGGGCAGCAACCCCGGGTGGATTCCGGATGACTTGAACACAGGCCATATGGATAGATTTTACTTCCTCATTGCGGCGCTTACGGCTGTTGATTTTGTGATTTACTTGTATTGTGCTAAGTGGTACAACTGCATCAATCTTGAAGGGGATGAGAAGGAATTGATTGAGTTGGAGGAAGCTCAAGAAGATGATGTGATCAGAAAAGTTTAAATCTTTTGCTTTTAAGTGTTGTTTACTTGTTTGATTACTTAGTTTTGATTGTTTTAGTCGTTTTTAGAAGTAGTGGTTAATAATAAAAGCTTTAGAATATGATCGATGTTCACTCGATCGAGAAAGCTTGACCTCTTCTTAGCCAGAGTTGAAGTTCAGACTTCAGAGAAATAATACTTGTAAGGGATGATTGCTTTCTTGAAATGAAGTTTTCAAGATACGGTAGTGCTAATATAAGTGTCTTTTTGCTTCTAAATTTAAGAGTTGTTTTATACTACATAGTATTCATAGGTTATTAAGACATTTCATATTGGTACATTTATTTATGTATTGATTTCTAGAACTCTATAAAAACTTGGTGCATTACGAGCGCTTGCATGCTCCTTTCTTCGAGGGATTGTATTGTGCCTATCTTTTTGTCTTGTATGTCAAAAAAATAGACACATCCATTTTGGTCAGTTTTGACCTCTCTTAGAGTATGTCTCTCGTTTATTTTGTACATTTTTTCTTTTTTATACATATTTACATTTCCCAAAAAAAAAAAGGGAGAAAAAGGATATCATAATTAGGGTTATGAATAAACCGACCATTTCATTTTTCATTTTTTTTCCATATAGCAAAAGTAATAAGAATAGCACGTGTTAAAGCTTTTTATCATCGAACTATTTTCCGGAGGACTTCCCCTACACAGGTAATCCTTTTCATGACCTAAATTTCTAAATATGCATGCACTGATGTATCTGTCTTATGGGCTACCCATAACCCACTTGCTTATTAATTGATACTTTTCTTCTTAGTGTTTTCACATCAATGGGGAACCTTATACACAAACAGTGATGAAGACAGTGCCAAGACCAACAACCCACTTGAAATTCAGAGCAAAAGATCATCATAAGTGAGTCACCTTCTCAAAGAGCCTATCAGATTCTGTTGATATGCTGGCACTAATGGAGTCCCGTCACATTAATGACGACCTTCATGTTTGATTCATAAAATATGGGTCGTCTCAATAATCATTAATCTCCTGGCTTCCACAATCACATAATTAGTGTTTATTTACGGTATGAAAATCTTGCGATTTGTCTAAAACAGTCCTATAAGATTCTATTATAATGAGGTTAATTTATCTACTTATCATTGGTTTAAATTTTCCGTTAAAACTTAAATACTATTGTTTGTAATGAGATGGACAGATCAAAATGAGCCATTGAAGGAGTATCAAATTCTCCAAAGCAATTTGCTCCTTTCATTTTCAACAAATAAAACTAAGTTTCACTAGATTGAAGTTTGGACAGGCAACTACCCTTACAGAATGAGAACTAAGTCTGTGGCCCAAAAGGTCCCCGGAAATTTTACGTTACATAACTCAAGTTTTGTGTCTTGTAAGAATGATATATACCCATCTAGCTATATGCCTTTTTGATCTGTCATTGTCACACAAATTAATGGCTTTCCTCTTTATGGAGTAGGGAGTTATCACATGAATTCAAAATAGCACTGTTCCTTCTGCTAACTTGTCAGCTTTGGGTATATGTACTAATACTGTTTCTTGCACTAGAATATGTCAGCAATTCCAGGGTTGCTTCTTTTTTACCCAATTGAATAAATAATCTATGATTTAGCATGTGATACTTGACGGATTTTAAGGGGGTTGCCGTGAATTCAACTTAACACTACTTTTTTCGCTAGCTTGTCGGCCCTTGCTACATGCAGTAGTACTGCTTGCACTAGAATTTGTCGTTTAACCCAGTATGTGACAGACCCAATTAAATAGATATTACTTGGTTCAACATACGACAGTAGAAAGATTTGGAGGGAGTTCGGTTCTATTATTTAAACTCAGAAACTAAAGAAGAGCATAAACATTCTTAACCATCAGACTAACCTATTGAGATTAACTTATACTAACTCTTTGTCTTTGGTACAAGCAGTAACACTATTTGTTTGCACTAGAATATGCCAGTAATTCTAAGGTTGTTTATCTCAATCCCAATTGAATAAATATGATCCTATCCAACTCGTGATGCTTAATGATTCTAACTCAAAAGACTTTTTGCTATGATATCATGTTAAGATATCGTTTAAACTAAAGATGTATCAAGATTCTTCTTTCTAGTTTTTACCTTCCTCATATATATATATATATATATATATATATATATATATATATATATATATATATATATATATATTGCAGGATACATGAATCAAATCAAATAGTGATACGGTCTATCTTTTGATTTAACCAATAAATGAAAATGTGACAACACTACAAAAATGGAGTCAATTTCTAGCTTTAAAATCATCAACATCATCCCTCATTTACAAGGAAAAAGATAGAATATACTTTCACACGGAACATTTCAAACCAGAAGATTATAAAGTAGTGTGGCTAGCAAGCACCAACTGGCTTATCCAACAGCACCAACAAGTCTCAATTTGCGTATCAAATTATCATAAAAAATTGGTAGCGGATGATCGTTCATGACCTAATATTTGGTACAATTTTCATTATGCTGTAGGGACTCAAATAGTGGCTAGAATATTCATAATATATAGTCCAAAACTATGATGTGAAATAAGGGATTTTTCTTAATATAATTTATCACAGGCCAGCTGGCTAGCTTAGAAAGTTGACCAATTGATTTTATCAGTCATGAATTAACATCCAAACCCACCTAGCCAGGACAGAATATTGCTCATTGTATGTTTGAATATAATTCTCTAGTGATTGGCCTTCCAGGCTATGAATTTGGTCAATGGAGCTCTTGGCTGGAAATTCACTGAACTTTTGATGCTCTTTGAAAGGTGTTTTATCTGTTCTATATCTAATCCTAGACGATTGTCTTATCGTTTCATGAAAAACCAAAAAAAAAAAAAACCTTCTGTGCGTATGATACGTGCATAATCAACCTATGAGACACAGATAGACTGCCTATATGGGCAACGGCTGCGCCAAAGTCTCTCTCCGATAGTCCGATTCATGGGTGTTTAAGGTTATCTTAGTGGGGAAAAAAAAAAAAAAAAAAAAGGTGTACTCTAAAGCATCAGGTCGGGCCTATTAGGCCAGGCTTGTGGTCTAGTATTGGCTTATGACGCACTATTTTTAAGTCCTTTGGACTTGAATGATATTGATGGCTTGGGTTAGGTTCGAGTTTGGATTCTATATCTATAGGTAAAAATAAGGGCGAACGACTTGTATATACCCAAAGTTTACTGTAATGATAAGTTGATACCTAAAAGGTTTTAAAACAACAAATAGATACCTTCCGTCATATTCTGTTAGTGATTTTTGTTTATTAATAATGAAAAGACTAAAATGCCCTTCAAAGTTTCATTTTTTGTTTTTTATAAATTTAAAAATTTCTAAAAAACCCCCTAGGTTTGCTAATTTAATAAAACACCCCCATATATAAAATGTTTGTTAAATGACAAAAACACCCCCACCACCCCGATGCGATTCGCCACCATCGCCGGAATGTCGGCATGTATACGACACGATCCGCTGGATCGTATCAGATTCGTGCCGATCTTGTTTTCCTTTTAAGGTCGGATCCAGCCACGGATCTTGTTTTCCTTTTCCGGTGATCGCCACGGATCTTGCCTTAAAAGGCAAGATCTGTTGTCAGCAGACGGCCAGAGCTCGACCTTTTCCGGCCAGAGCCGTGGCGTCATCCAGGCCAAAAGGCTAGATCTCTGCAGTCGGCCTTCGCCGCCAGATGGAGTTTTGCGGCGTCGGCGGCGATCTAGCCATAGATCTGGCCTTTTCCGGCCGTGACAGGCTGATCCTGGCGGAAAAGGCCGGATCGATCTGCATTACGACAGTCAGCCGGACCGTGTCGTAACGCAGTGCTGAGGCAGTTCCGGCGGTGGTGGCGGAAGCTGCACTTGCCGGTGGGGGTGTTTTTGTTATTTTATAAAACTTTTATATATTGGGGTATTTAGTGAAATTTGTAAACTTAGGGGGTTTTCTAAAATTTTTAAATTTATAAAAAACTAAAATTCAAACTTTTAAGGGCATTTTAGTCTTTTCACTATTAATAAACAGTAATAAATAGAAATCACTAACAGAACATGACGGAAAGTACCTATTTATCATTTCAAAACCTTTTGGGTACCAACTTATCGTTATGATAAATTTTGGGTATGTATAAGTCGTTCTCCCTAAAAAAAAACGTTCAGATAATATACACTGGTTAAAGGTCTTTTTATTATTTTGGTGAGAAAGTTTTCAGTGATATGGGTAAATGTTAATGTATGTTTGTCCAGTCATGACACATGTCCAAGTCATATACACTGACAAAGCAATCTTTTGATTAGACAGATTACATACTGAAGAATTACATTGTAAAATTTTAATTGAACCATCCAATATAAAAGGCTCGGTTCAATTTTTTTCTCTGGACGCATCCTGGGCCTAAATCAAGCTAAATGGGCAACATTATAAAAGCCCATTAGGTGAGGTTGAACTCTTTACTACTGGGCCAGTGAAGTCTTTGATCATACTTAGCAGGCTCAAAATGTTTTGAATTTGGGCCTACATGGACAATATTATACAAGGCTAACAAAATTTGAGCCATAGAAAACATACACTAATTGGGTTATTTAAAAGCCTTGTTTCAAATCATAAAATTAAATTTTGAATAATATTACACGTACAACCCTTTTAGTTTTTATACAAATTTTTTTTTATAAATTTAGGTGACAAAAGATGATTAGATTGAAAGTTTATTTTAAATTTAAAATCACTCAATCATCTTTTGTCATATAAGTTTATGAGAGAAAGTTTGTATAAAAACGTTGTGGGTATAATATTATTGTTAAATTTTCCTTATCCTATCCAATATCTTTGCGACATGTGTTATTGAAGAAAATCTTTATTACACTCGTTCTATATTCTATTAATTAATCTAGCCACACTATATTTACGCTTATAGTTTACCCACATCTCTGAATTGGTTGATTGTATAAAAGTTTAGCGTATTCAGGATTTTCTTGTGCTATTATTATTATTCAAGTATGGATATTTGGATTAAATGACTATCAAGTTTCTTTAACCATTCAACAAAATCAATAGTAAATAACAAATAAGAAACATGTTGATGTCAATGTCCCACATCGGTTAAGAGATGATAGCATTGGTCCCTTATATAGCATAAGAACATCCTCACTATCCAAAGGCGCATATACAGGATAAAACCGTGCTGGTCGCAAGACCCAAAGTGGACAATACCTCTAAAAACTCACCTACTATGTGTTTGGATCTAACATATATCAACAAAAAAAAAAAAAACAACAATGAGAAATAATGACTATATCATACTTGTAACAAAACATACCATATTAATTCATATAATCTAGACGCCTACACGGATCTCTTGATTGGTCGATCGCACAAAAACTAATATACTCAAAACCTTATTATGTTATTATTGGATTAAATGATATTGTCAATTTTTTTTTTTATTATTTAATAGAATCATGAGCAAATAACAAACAAATAAACAATGATGTATAATAACCACATAATATTTAAAGTCACATTTAATATCTAAATTAATACCAACACCGTCTTTTAAAATTTAATGCTACTTTAATAAATTGTGACCATATCATAAAGTATATAACACACCTCTCAAGATTCCATTGAAATTGAAAACAAATGTACTTTTAATATTCAAAATCTATAACCATAAAATTTAATATTCATCCCAATAGACTATTTTCACAATATTTAAATCCAAAAATATTTGGGTTCTCCCTATTTTAAGAGAATTTGATGGAATTTTCATAAAGGTAAGGGAAGTGAGAGATAGCATTGTAGATGCAAACAATTTATGGTTACAGAAATAGGGTCTAATCCTGTGAGGTTGAGACCACTGATAATCCGCTGAACCTACACACATGAAGAAACAAACGTGAAGCTTATGGAATACACTAGGGTGGTGTTTGTGGTAGGCACTCCGACGCTCAAGTCAGCAAAGCTGAAAGAGACAATTTAATAAGAATTAAGGGAAATAAAGATTATCAGGAGTTTTATCGGAGACCGGGACTACGGCAAAGACGCCAGATTCTTGGGAGCAAAGAACTTATGAGCAAGTAGGTAGTAGTCAGTATTGAATATTCCCCTCCCTAATGAGAGGTCATGCCTATGTTTATATAGTGAACATATGATCTTTAGATCCTAGTAGGACTCTAAGTCCATAATGATAGAATTTTAGTAAATAGGAGAGTCCTGATTTACTTACCTTTGAAGGAGTGAGAGTCCTAATTTATATGAAATTCGGGATCTTAGAAAAATTAGGATGTAGGTGAAATATGAAGCAAATAAATAAGGTTTTGAGTATACTGGAGCAACCATGGGCTGATGGGCCTGGACCCAAGTGGGCTAATGATGAGGCTCGATTTGGATGGTCCAAGCTGTGAGGGATTAGGTTGGCACACTAGGTTGACATGTGGAGTGGATCTTATAGTGAGCCTAGCCAGAATTGGGCCATGGTCCTGAGCCATGTCGTAGATGTTACGCGCTTGGGCCTGATAAGGACCAAGATGATTTTTTGCGCGTACAAGCATTAAAACTAAAGAGGGTATATTTGCTTTAAAGGTAAATATTAGTGGGGATACAAAAAAAATTGCCAAACAAGTTTGGGTAGGTTTAATAATACATGTTTTTTTATAACAATTTTTTACACATGATTTAAGTCTTTTAAATTAACGAACTTAAATAGTTAAATCTAACTACAGCAGAACTTCTCTATAGTGATACTCTATATATAAATAACCTCTATGTAATCATAAAACCGGTCCCAACTTGGGCCAGTTATAAGTAAGAATAAATTTTAAATTATAATAAGTTATCATTTTTTTAGGTTCCGTCTTAAGGAATTTGCCTCTACATGGTAATAATTATATGCATATTGCAAAAAATATATGCTATGTTATATTAAAGGTTTAAAACGAAATAAAATATTTATCTAAAATTATCTGGGACAGTGATTTATGTTTTAAGGTTGTTACCACATCTTTTATCTTGTGGGTACATAATAAGCCACAAGTATGGATACCTTCTTGTTGAAGTCAAAATATTTCTAGCTCTCAAGTATGTTTAGAGCTTCTTGGCATGAATTTTTTTGTATTTCCGTACTATTATCTTCAAGATGATCTCATTCCTCTTCTTGTCTAATTCTAGTAATAATTTTTTTTTTTCAATTAAAACATACATGACTTATTGTTCATTTGGATTATTGAGGAAGACATTAATATCTATTTGATTAATGTAGTGAAGTTGTCGAATTCGATAACTCAATTTTATAATAACTCTTTGATATCCATTTCCGTACTACCTTAATGCTACAAAAACAATGAATTAAAATCTTAATACTACTAAAACATTAATTATAAAATAAGAAATCAAAACAATAATTCTTATAACTGCATCTCTATTAAATTATAATTTTTTTTATAATAATAAATTTAATTAGTTCTAATATTATGATTATAGAGAAGTTATACTATATATCATTTTTAGAGTACATTAATAATACAAGCCTGTTAAATTTCAATAATTCAAAGTATATTGATTTTATAACTAATATTTTTTGAGTTAAAAAATTAATACCCTGAACGTATTCCTTATTAATTTGTAAATAACTAATCATTAATATTTCATATTATCATTTTATACATATTATTTCAATTTATCTATTATTAACTTTTTGGTATAAACGTCCAAAAATTTTTAACATGCAAACCAAAGTCAGCAAATTATAGTCACTAGTTTAACAAAATTTCAAAAGTCAAAGCCAACAACTAATCGCTAGCCTTTGTTCACAAATTAAAAATTTTAAAACATTCACGTTTGATATGATAAATTTCATTTATTGGTCGACTGAAAAAAAAAAAAAAGAATCTCAAAACCTCCCCCTAATGTTGACTAACTTGTCTTGCACTTTGTGTTGTAAGGGGATTAGAATCAAAATTCTAATAAATATTTGTTGAGGGTATCTTTGTTATAGGGTAGACATTAAGGGAGGTAAGTGGAATTCACCTAAACATGTATCATAATTCATAGCATGACACAACATCCACAAGCTGTTAACATCACCACCAGTCAGCAGTCACACGCTCACACCTTGACACGTGTCGTGGCCTCGAATATCCCTATGCATTTTACTGTAGCAAATTACTCTCGACTCTTGAGGGTGTTTTTGAATAAGAGGTAAACATCAAGCGACCTAAAAACAGTCACCAATATATGCATCACATCATGACACAACATCCAAAAGTTGCTACGGTCACCAACAGCCGCAAAGACTCACACTCTTATACTTGACGTGGCCTACAATATCCCTCAACATTCAACACTAACAAATAACTCTTGAGGATGTTTTTGAATAAAAGGTAAACATTAAGGATCTATATAGAATTCATCAAAACATGCATCGTAGCAAGACGCAGCACCCAAAAGTTGTTAACGTCACCTGCAGTCACACAAGACTTGCACACTTACACGTGATGTGGCCTAAAATGTCCCTCAGGTTTAACAGAATAATTACGATTTCATCCTTAAAGTTTGGAGTATATAATCGAGTCTAGTAGGATTTTTTAGAATTTTTTTTGGATGTCTGGCCAGTTTGCAAGTATCTCGATTAATCCCTCAAGACCTTAAAGTTAACAATGAGGTATATCCTCTAATGGATACCCTTATTAGCTATCAAGGGGAGTCGAACTCAAAACCTCTTAAATAATACACTTAAGGTCTTTATAACCCAATCTGATCATCTAGGGGTTTGTCCCTTTTAACATTTCCAATTTTTGTCTTACTAGTGATTTAGATTAAAAATGTTACTAGAGAGACCAAAAATTCACTAAAAAAATTCTACTATCCTCAGTTTTATTAAGCCAAATGTTACTAATAAAATTATAATTTCTCACATTTAACACTAACAAATAACTCTTAGTAGGATTTTTTTAGTAAACTTTTTGTCCTTATTAAAATTTCCAACTTTTGTCTCACTGGTGATAGGGACCAAAAAGTGTTGACAAAGACCAAAATGTACTAAAATTTTTATTAGACTCAAGTTTTATTAGGCCAAAGCTCAGAGATGAAATTGTAATATTCGCACATTTAACACTAACAAAAACTCTTGAGGGTGTTTTTAATAAATGTAAACATTAAGGGACCTAATTGATATTCACTAAAACATGCATCTCAGCGTGACACAACATCCAAAAGCTGCTAGCACCACCAACCGTCACACAAGACTCACACGAACACACCTGACGTGGCCTTGGGCTTGGATAATCAATCCCTCTACATTTATCCACCTCAGTCCTCTCACATTATCAACCACATTTAAACCTCAGTTTCGATTCCGCCTTTTTATTCAATTTATTTATTTTAATTTAAAAACTTTTCTCGATATCTTTTTATTTTTTCTCTCTCTTATTCTTTCGAGCCCTAGCTTTCTCTCTCTAGGGTTCTTCTTCTTCGTTGCCTCCAAAATTTTCCCTCACTTTCTCCTCAAATTTTCTCTCCTTCGTTCGTTACTCTCCGCTTCGGATCTCGGCGCGTCCCGCCCGTGCGTTGAAGATGGACCTCGGTGGCGGCCGCAAGCGGGGAAGGCCCGACGCGGCGCTCAACGGCAATGGGGGAATGAAGAGATCGAAGCAAGGTTAGTGTTTGTTACGGTTTTGTTCGTTTCTGTTAGTTTTACGTCGTCATTCTCTGGAAGTTTTGTAAATTTCGTGTTGCGAAGTTTGGCTGTACTCAGTAAGTGTGCGGTTAAGTACAAAAGGGGTGATATTGATAAAGTTTAAAGCCTTTTTATTTGCTGAGAAAGTGAATTGAAGGTTGAAGGGTGAAGTTGAAGTATGGAATTGTTAGTTAGTTTGAGAATGTAGAGGCTGGATTGTATTGTATGAATTGTTAGATTGCTTTGATTGTTAGATCTTGGTAATGTTTTCGCTGTTGTTTTAGTAACATGCAACATGAAATTTGTAACATTCGTTGTATTAGTTAGGTTTAGTATTATTTGTGACAGAATAATTTAGAAGCTGTTTATGATGCACATTATTTTAAATTATCTTACAAAGTTTATATTTTGTAAATGAACGTATGGGGAATGCTTTGTGTTATGCAAGTGCTGTGAATTATTACTTTGCGGTAAACTATTCAGGGGATAGGTTCTGTTTATGGTGGATAGATGGTCTGAGTCTTGTCCTTTTGTGTGAGTGACCAAGCAAGTAAATGATTAAAGCCTAATTTTGTAATCCATGGAAATTAAAACCGGGGGAAACTGGGTTTTTAATATGTCGTCTTTTGTTTCGTGTAAAATATGTGGGGACAAAACACTTTCTTTGAGATTAATTTCATTTACCTGAACAAAGCAAGCTAGTGCAAGCTTTCTGTGATGCAATAGAGTAAATACAATTTATTTTTGTTACTTGAAATTTATATGTTTACTGTTTGTGAGTTTAAGCTAGAAGAAACATGAGATTTGAAAGCTCTTTTGTCTCCACTTTTATTCCTTGAAATCTGTTATTGGCCATGTGCCATTGTTGTTACTATTTGGTTTAGATTACGCTGACATAGTTTCAGGATATTTTACTGAATAGTATTAGTTTCTATGAGGGTTGGGCTAATTTTGCTGAAAGTAAATTTTAGGAATCATCACATGGCAGGAGTGTCATGTTTGTGATAGATTATGATGTTGATGGATTTCTTTCCTTTGGTATTGTATTTTTCTGTATTTATTTCGTCTACTAGGGTTGCACACTTTTAGTTTTCAATACAATGCTTACTTTTAAGTTGAGTGGAAATTTTAGTCATTTGGTTGCATCCTTTCTAGGTGAACTTTTAGCTGTGTAAATGGTGTGTGGTTTCTTTGGCTTTTAGTTGGATTGTGTTTTTCCATATCTTGTTCTTCTCCTTCTCTTGCTTTTCTCTGTTAATGTTGGCATTGGTTTCTTAAATGTGGAAATGATTGATGTTCATTTTTCTTTGATATCCTGTAATCTATGGTACTATATTGCACTTTATGTTATAGAAATTAGATTGTGCAATCTGTACAGAGATGATATATACTGATTTTACACTGAGCAGATCCATGAGAAGTAAAAGAATGTGCAATTTTTTAACTACCTGCAGTTTTGTTCCTTTGGAAGTTGAAAACTTAACTCAGCCAAGTTACTTTGTACGACTTAAGTTGGTTAATTTTGTTTTCTTGGGAACCAGAAGAATGAGAAACATATAATATAAATATTCTTTTTTCTTAGTCCCTTAAATTATCTGCAGTGAAACACAGGCAGTGTATAAAAGGCCCATAACTTTTTTAAAAGCTCTTCCACTCTAGGCCCTAAATATGTAATTGCTCTTCCACAATTTGAATCTTTTAATTTTAATGAATCTGGTGATATATTTATACTTTACATAAAAAATGTTGATTGATTATTTAAATTCCAGGAAGCATTACTTTGTCAGTAAGTATGAGAAGTTTTAACGTATTAGATATTCATTAAAGTTCCAAGATTAATAACTCACTGAAATTGTAACTGAGAGAAATTAATTAATGTTCTGCAACAGAAATGGAGTCCATTCCAACTGGTATAGGAAGCAAATCGAAGCCATGCACAAAGTTTTTCAGGTTCAAATCTTAACCTATCTAAAATGAGTAATGTAAATGCAGTTTTATCTATTTGTAATATTTATAATTTGTAAGAAAATTTTCTTACACAATCTTTGCAAGTAAAATTTATGTGATTTGGACTAATGAATTGGAAACTTAAGTTGTGGTACAGGTCAAACTTTTGTTCTAATCACAAAAACAAAGACTATTGAACACAGAAATGGTTGATTTCTGAGGGTACCGTCGGATTAACTACTTGCAGGGCTTTATGTTAACTGAAAGCAGTTGTTTGGGATGCAAAATTTGCCCACCATATAATGATTATTTAGAATTTATTAAAATCATTTGCAAGTAAAAGCCATCAAATCTGGACCAATGAATTGGCATCTAGAGTTCTGGAAAAGGCTATTCAATTGTTTGTGGTAACACTTTCTGAAAGGATGTGGTTACTTTTGTTATTGTTTCTTTTTCTTTTCTTTATGCAAGGGCTTGATTTGACTTGCCTGTGGCACAGAATTTGTTCACCATGTTTTTTGGGTCACATTGTGTATTGTTTTTTTCTCTCCCTCTTTTAGTTTTTCTCTCAATTACTTTGCATGTTTTTACATCTATCCTAGCCACACTGTGCTGTAAAACTTGATATAAATCAAAATGTTTCCACTACTTTGAAACTTTGTATCATATAAAGATTTATTTCAAATCTGTTTTGAGGGTCTGATACATGATGCAAAGCTATGCCTTTACTTTGAGATTCCCAAAATGCCTTGAAACAAGAACATATATGTACAATTTGTGCTAAACTAGAGTTGAGAATTCCATTTATAAATTTGTGCCTTCTTAACTATCAAAATATCATTTAAAATAATCTTAATGTATAATGATCCATGTAGTGTTAATGAAATACATGTTTCTTGCCTGATATTATAGCCCTTTATAATATGTGTATGTTTTCAAGTTTTCTCCCTATAAATATCTTTTTGAATTTAGCTTCATTACTCTGTAATTGAAAATTTCATGCCATATCAATTGCCTTTCAGGGGAAGCAATTACTTCTTGTGATGAAAATCTGTGTTAGCACAATCTCTTTTTCCTTAGTCTCAGCTGAATTTATTGCTAATCTGTGCTGCTTGTTTGTTTTGAGCAATGTTTCCCAGGACGTGGATTTCTAGACTTTTGGGCTGTATAGGGAGAATTATTCTTTGCCTTTTATGCTGAAGAAACAAATGTTTGCCTTGTTTTTATTCACCCTTGGAGATTAATGAACAAGATGGGATGAATTGATAGGTTTTCTTTTGTAGTTTGATAATTCTTCACACTGATGAAGTTTCTATCATTTCTTTGCCTAATATTTTGTTCTATCTGTTTATTTTATTGCCGGTCTGTGCCAGCTAAAAAGAAAATGTTTGACCAATTTATTGTTTTACTTTTAACCCAACAAGGTTCTCTATGCCATCAGTCTCACTCCATTTATCGTCTTCAATGTAGTGATAAATGTGTGTGGCTATTTCTATCCTAGCTTTAGTAGTAAATGGTTAGTGGCTTACCGTTTCAGAAAGGTCTAGAGTCCAGTGCTTTGTCTGTTGGGAGTTTCTGAGTTTATTTGTCTTTTGTTTCTTTCTTTAACCGCTCTGGAAATTTCCATGTGCATCTTCTCATATGGGTTCTGATCCACAGCTTTTGTTTGTTTTGCAGTACTTCTGGGTGCCCTTTTGGAGAGGGATGCCATTTCTTGCATTATGTTCCAGGTGGTTTTAAAGCCGTGTCCCAAATGCTGAACCTTAGTGGAACCCCTGCTCTTCCTCCAGCTTCTAGAAATTCTCAAGTCCCTCCATCCTTCCCGGATGGCTCATCTCCTCCAGCTGTGAAAACTCGGTTGTGCAACAAATACAACACTGCTGAAGGTTGCAAATTTGGTGATAAGTGCCATTTTGCCCATGGTGAGTGGGAGCTTGGCAGGCCAACTGCTCCATCTTATGAAGATCCTCGTGCTATGGGACCAATGGGTGGCAGGATGGGAGGTCGGGTTGAGCCTCCTCCACAAAGTCTTGGAGCTGCAGCTAGTTTTGGGGCCTCGGCCACTGCTAAGATCAGCATTGATGCGAAGCTTGCTGGAGCCATCATTGGTAAAAATGGTGTGAACTCCAAACAAATCTGTCGCCTTACAGGAGCCAAACTTTCGATTAGAGACCATGAGGCAGATCCCAACTTGAGGAATATCGAGCTGGAGGGTACATTCGACCAGATCAAACAAGCCAGTGCCATGGTTAGGGAGCTAATTGTAAATGTTGGTTCCGGCTCTGGACCTCCGATGAAGTCGAATTCCTCGTCTCAGTCAAACAACTTCAAGACTAAGCTCTGCGAGAACTTTGCGAAAGGTTCCTGTACCTTCGGCGACAGATGCCACTTTGCCCACGGAGCGGAAGAATTACGCAAATCGGTGATGTGAGGTTGGGCTTAAGGTTGATGATGGCCATGGCCTGTTTTCTTCTTCTTCTTCCCTCGTTGTTTTAGGACTATTAATTGTTGTTATAGCCTTTGTATTTGGCGTGTTTATTATTAAGTTTTGTTTTTTTCAGATGCAAAGATGGACAAAAATTGCATATGCATAAAGGGTTAGGTTTTTCATTTAAATTTTATTGAGATCGATCTTATTATGCCTCTCGTTTTTGGTCTTTTCTTTCACAACTTTTTAAAATGATCATGCCTTTTGCAGGATTTTATGACGATAACAAATAACAATGTCCCAATTTGGAAATTTTTAGAATATCATGGTAGTACTATCAATAATAAACTAATGCTGTTGATCACGTTTGAATATAATTGTTTTGATGGTATAATATTGTAATGTGTAATATAACCTAGACCAGTTTATGTATACTTTAATTAGCCATATGAACTTTTTTTTATGATGGAGTGTTCGACCAATTTATGTATACTTCAACCAGTCTATCTATATTTCAACTAGTTGTAAATAAATTATTGAATATTTTACAAACATAATATTTCAAATAATTTAATATAGTTTTTTTTTTTAAACAAATGACGTAAAAATGTATATGATAGAAATGAATCGTTGCAGTTCACTTTTTCCAATATGAAAAAGAGATTAGAATATTATATCACATTTTAAAACATTAACAATACTATGATACAACTCAAAATTTGAATTTTATATCAATTTCCGGAAATTAGATTTGGATCACAATTCAATCAAACCCGGTTTTTTATTTATTTACTCAGAAAATGAACTTTGTCAAGTGGCAGAAAACACTAGCATACTAAGTAACCTTCAGGTTTATTTAAGGGTTTATTGACATTACTTTCTCTTGCAACAAATATAGAATGTTGGAATATTTGCATAGAAAAATGCTCCACTTAGCTATGCAATATTAATCACCTCATACTCATGGCAAATTCTGAGAGGTGATTGCTTTGAAACTGGCCTTTCTTCAGACCACAGCTCCAAATTTACTGTCCCTGTTCCCCAGTGGATGAAACACTTGTAAACCTCCTTGGCCTTAAACCGATTCACGAGTCCCACACCGAGACACTTATCGACAAGCATCCATTCGCCTGGAATGAAAATCACAATGAAACCAAATGAATCAATGAGAAAAAAACATTTTGCGGGAAAGAAACAAGGCATTGGTTGATTCTAAGCGATGTTTCCTCTTTTGGATTTTATCCAAAGTGCACTAACCACTATAATCACTCACAAACTATGAAACATTCAAACAAAGACGAAAAAGAACATAACCGGACGCAGTTTAGAGATAGTTTCAGATTTCTTCAAGGTATTTCTGAAAAATCTATGAGAAGCACATTCTAACAGAGACGGAAACAAAACTTATTTATGTTAATCCTTATGTTCTCTCGTTTATTGATTTCTCAATGGTCCCCTAATATTTTATTCTAGTTGATACCTCATGGAAATAATGTTAATGAAAACGATAATAATAATAAAATAAAAATAAAGAAAATATAAAGCATCACCATTAGGCAGAAGGTCTCCTTCAAAAAACTGTTCTTCAGATTCAGGCCAAACTTCATGCTTAGACCCATTGACGGAAGTAAATGAGACAAAAGATTCTGTGGGATGCAGAAGGTTGAATGTTGGATGGACTCTTATGCAAATCAGCCTGTACAGAAAATACTTTGTTAAGAGTACGCAACTATGCATGATGTGAATAAAAGAACCAAAATGGACAGAGGAACATATATCACCAAATGATTCAAAATTAGCATTTTTACCAGTAACCAATCCAAAGACAAAAAACAGAAAACAATACAAATTGGAACATACCTTGAAAATCCACCAGAACCGGCACCAACTTTGCGAGCTTTAATATTAGAATCAATTTGAAAGACCTTTGGATTACTTTTAGGGATGGTTAACTTCCGGTCAAGAACCAACCCACCACCAATATCAAGTTCTAAAAGAAATGATTCCTCCTCCCCAGCATCATGCACAAGATCCCTCCTACAGAAACATAAAACAAGAGAAAAAAGAACATTGGAGTAAGCATCTACCTCTATTAGCTTGGTGTTCTCCAATGCCATCTAAATAAAGTGAACACCTCTTAGACCAATTTGCTAACAACTCATACAGATCGATAACTCCCTTACAAATATCTCTATGCAGGTCCATGCTTATCAAATAATATATCAGAAATATTCTTGGTTATTTAAAGTTATGCTCCTACACAAAGGAAGGTAGTTTTCGATGTATTGGTTAGCAACTCACCCTATCACATTGTATTCCTCAGTACATCCAATAGACCGGTATTCAGTGCCACAATACTCTTCATATCCATTAATCTCAATCCTGCTGTGGAGCCACTGAGATCCTGTGAATACAAATAAATTTGAAGTCGAATGATCAGCATGTAAGATCACATACACCACATTAGGAATATTCAAACAGGCTCCAGCATATGCCATTGTTAGAGTGTGTGCAAGCAAGCATGTGTAACTTAAAAATGAACTTGACTCTTGAACTCTAAATTGTACACCACACAACAGATTACATGAAATGCATTACCTGAAGGGAGGTGTTCCATGGAAATAATTCTACCCCCAATCCAAGGAACAACTTTAAGAGCCCAATCACCACTTTTCAGTTCAATGGGGGTTTTTGAAAGTTCCGTTCCCTTTTGCTCAGAAACCTTTTCCACATCTGGAATTGGCTTAGCATTTTCTGCAGTGAACAAACTACTCATTAGAATCAATGGATATATTGACTAATTGAAATCAGCTGCACTATATCAAGCTAGTTTTAATGAAAGTTCCAGGTACAATTAAAAGGGAAAAAAATGAGAAAAAAAAATAAAAAATAAAAAAAAAGTGAGCAACTCACAACAATGGCTAAACAATATTTACCCAAACGAGTCTTGTATTGCTCCTTACTAGCGGATACTAGATTAGAAACTTCATGTTCTGAAGGC
>CM047907.1:6908189-6941868 GCA_026229545.1 Pistacia atlantica
TCCTATGGTAGTTGTCACAAAACTCTTTGCAACTGACAACCCTTTGTTTGAAGATCCCACTCTTTATAGGAGCACCGTGGGAGCCTTGCAGTACCTTACATTAACTAGACCCGACACAAGCTTATGTGTCAATAAACTTAGTCAATTTCTTCAAGCACCAACGGAGCTTCAATGGCAAGCTTGTAAGCGGGTACTCAAATTTATTAAAGATACTCAGTATCATGGTTTGCAGTTTAAACCAACAACCTCTCTCAGCATAGAGTGCTATGCTGACGCTAATTGGGGAAGCAGCCTGGATGATCGCATATCCACAAGTGGCTACTGCATTTATCTGGGTTCAAATCTCATCCAATGGAGTTCACGCAAGCAGAAAGTTGTTATACTTAGCTCCACTAAAGCTGAATATAGAGCCTTAGCTCACACAGCCATAGAAATTACGTGGCTTCAAAGTGTCTTCTTTGAATTAGGATTGAGCATGGCAAGTGTTCTAGTAATATGGTGCGATAATGTTAGTGCAGGGGCTCTAGCAACCAATCCTATCTTTCACTTAAGAACTAAACATATCGAAATTGACGCACACTACATTAGAGTCTAGGTTTTGACAAAGCAAATTGTTGTTCAATATGTCCCTTCAAAACTAAGAATTGCAGATGTTCTAACTAAGGCATTGCCTGCTACTTAGTTTCATGAACTAAAAGGTAAGCTAACTGTGGTTCTAGTTGATGCATATAAAGAGGCTTCTTGTCTTGCTCAATCTACTTACTCGAGTGATAATGGTAAAGTCTCTTCCAGTATTGCAAAAATCAACTGCTCTGATAAAGATTTAGAGTAATTCAAATTGGTGCCTGAACACTTTGTCATCTATTAAGAAGTTGCTACTATTTGTTTGCCTTTTGATTAATTGCTTGATCTTGATCATTAATATTGTTGCATAAATTGCATACATGTTGCGCACATGGTTCTAAGATCGGTGCATTATGCTACTGAGTAATGTTGTGTTGTGTTGTTCGTAAGTCACGCTACATCCTGCATTTTTTTATTATTAAATTTCTTGGTGGATTGGAGATGTTACCACTGAGATTATATTGTTCATTAAGGAGAATAAAGTCAGTCACTCATTTTTTGGCAAAGCAGTCTAGCTCAAGGGGAAGTATTAAGGTGTCTAAAGTAGAAGTAGTCCAACTCAAGGGGAAGTATTGAGGTGTCTAAAGCAGAAGCAGTCCAGCACAAGGGGAAGTATTGACAACACCCAAAGTGGTGCCGTTTTGCCACTATTTTGTCACTATTGTTAACCCACCAAAGTGTTGTCGTTTTTACTCTATTTAGCACCAAAGTGTTGTCTTTTCTACTCTACTGTTCTTCCTTCTTCTCAAATGTATAAAAACATAATTACTATGATAGTTTGTTAATGAAAATAAGAAGCAAAATCGAATTTGTATTTCTCTTAATTTTCTCTGAAATTCTTTCTTTCTCTTTCAAAGTCTTATAGGATCCGCCCTTGGATAGACACAGGGTGCGTTTGGTTTAGTATTTTGGATAGGATTTTAGGGATAGTATTGGGTTATTGGATATGGGAGTATTACGAGGTATATTTTAAAAATTTATAAAAAAGCCCTTAGGTTTACTAATTTAACTAAAGACCCTAACATGTAAAATGACAAAAACACCCCCTGCCATCTGCGATCAGATTAAGGCCACCACCTAGGAATCGGCCGGCAAAATTTCGTTACGGCACGACTTGTCGGATCCGTGCCGTAACACGTCGTTATGGCCTTTTCCGGCTAGATCCATGGTGGATCCGCCGGAAAAGGCCCCGCGATCTGATTTGTTTTGGCCGTCGGCCGGCGGAAAAACAAGCAACGGCCATCTTTGGCCGTCGGCGACGGCCAAAGTTGTGGCCGTCGTTTTCGGTCAACGACGGCCATTTCTTTGGCCGTCGGCCGACGGCGATCAGCTCGGCCTTTCCGGCGGATCCGTGGTGGATGCGGTGGGAAAAGGACCGGCCAGCGGTGAAGCTTGGAGGCCATTTAGGTCGGAAGTTTGGCCGTTGTCATGTTCCAAGGACTATCACCAGCGGTGGTTGCGGAATACGACAAGAATTGGAGGTTGATGGGGGTGTTTTTGTTAATTTTTAAACTTTTTTTCAGGGGGTATTTAGTGAAATTAATAACCTTATGGGGTTAAAATGTAATTAAAAAAAATAGGGTAATATTTTGAGAATATTGTACCAAACGCTATTTGAAAAATAGGATCCAGAAGAGGGATAAAAATATTAAACCAAACGCATACACATATGTTTTGGTCAGTTTTGACCTTCTCTTAGGGTATGCCACTTGTTTTTGTATATTTTTTTCTTTTTTTATACGTATTTACCATTCCAAAAAAAAAAAAAAACCATGTTGACATGGAAGATGATGAATGACGAATATTAATAGGTAATTAATATCTTAATTAATTAATTTATAATAAAGGTTATTTTTTTTTGGTTTTTTTTCTTTTGTTAAGTAGTATCATTGGAAGAGAGAAAGAATATACAAAAAGGCCATAAAAAACTGGTCATCCTACCTCGGGACAAGTCTTGGGTTAGGAACAAAAACACAAGCCTAAAAGACTGAAAACCTAATATTCTCTTGTTTGTCTATCTTAAGCATGCAGAGGATAAAAGAAGAGAGGAGAGGACCAAGCAAATGAACATAAAGACAAAGATATCATACCACAGGACATGCCTTGGGATAGGATCCAAAAAATAAATACTTAAACACAACTATACACAACGGCATTCCTACCTCAAGACAGAAAGGTTGTTTCTTATTCTACTAAGAAATGAAAGACAGTTGTAACATTGATAAAATGTAACACTTGTTGTTCAATTTATGAATAAATTAAAATATAACTTCAAAATGATTTAAAATATAATACAAATTGAATTTAATTACATTGATCTAATTAATTAACAGTGCTAGGTGTAATCAACAAGTACAACTAAGATCAGTAGTAACTAGTTATACTAGAATCTTAACCCTATTTGGCTTAGTTAATTAGCCAACATATACAACAATTCCAAATAATTCTTCCTTAATAACAAAATTATAATTAATCAAACCTCTAATTAACAATCTCTCCCAAACTTTCCGAACTTGGACCTTCTTTACGCATCCATGCATGCATGGTTGTATTGATCAAGCCCAAAAATAATTATTCGACAAAGACTAATTAAATCAATAATTAGCTAAGATTAATTAATTAATCATCTCCTAATCTGTACACCAAAAAGCCTAAACCCTTTGCTCTCATGAAGATCCAAATTTGAAGCTTTATTATTCTTCTTCTCATGATCATAATATCTCAATTCTGACTCTGAATTATAGCTGAAACTATTATTTTTCCTAATATTATTATTATTTAGCTCCAATTGCAGCTGAGTTTCAAGCCCTAATCCAGTGTGTTGTATCACATCAACTAAAAAGAAATTTTGTCCCTCTTTTCCTCCATTACTATTTGTGCACTCACAATTATAAAATGTAATTATATCTTTTTCCTTCAATTTTTTCTCCTTCACAAATCTATTCCACCCTCTTGTAAATACATAACTCTGGCTGCTTCTCCAAAAACAATACCTGAATTTCCATGGCCTCATGTGCTTATCAAAAAACCCTAATTCTAAGTCATTAACTCCTCCATTGAGGGCATTATTTTCTTCTGCATTTTCACATATATATGGGAAATATTTTACTGCATATTTCTTTGGAATTACAAGCCTATTTAGCTTACCAACATCACTTGGAGTCAATTCCTTCTGAAATAATTGCCTGCATGAGAATTGTTCATCTCCATGCACTAATATTTGGTTGAGACTTGCAGTTCCACCATCAATGTAATTTTGATCTTCTCTTTGGGATTGAATTCGGAGAAAATCGGCGAATTTCGGTTGGTATGTTCCATCTCTAATCATGTTTAAAATTGCCTCTTTGGTGAATTGGTTTTGGAAATTCGGTTCTTGGTTGTTGTTGTCTGTCCATGGGAAATTTCGTTGGGAATCGTCGCCGCGAATCTTCAGTGCGGCACTGTCATATGCCATTGCTGCTTCTTTCTCAGATTTGAATGTGCCTAGCCAGATTCTTTGGTGGTTGGCATAAATTTGGGCTCCCCAATGCCCATTCTGTTGTGGCACAACTCCTTTAAATTTCACCGACGACACATTATTATTATTGTTATTGTTGCTGTTGCTATTATTATTATTCCTGTTGTGATATTGTTGATGTTGACGCTGATGATGGTGGTGGTGGTCGTCGTGTTTCATGCGCTTGCAAGAAGGAAAAACTGTATACGAACTGTTGTTTGAATCCGAAGTGTCGCCATTCACGTACATTTTAGCATTCGAAACCATGCTTGATGCATCTTCTTCCATAAAAAATAAAGTACTAAAATTTATGTAATAGAGGATTCAATATTGGTTTGGTTAATAGTTAAAGATGTGATGATGTTTATGATGAGTTGAACTGAAGCAAAAGAGAAGATGATTTTATATGAAGAGAAAGAGATTGAAAGTTAATTATAAAATTTTTGGAAATCTGGTAATCAGAATATAATATTCTGTTGAAAATGGCAATGTGTTTCTATTTGGAAGGTGGAGAGTTTAAAAGAATCAACAAAATTAGGTTAATGTAATAAAATTGACAGCAACAATTGAAACAAAAATGCTTTCATTCAGTGAATAAGAGAAAAGGTTAAACCAATTTTTCTTGAAGATGGCTTTGAGGAGAGCATTATAGTTCACATGAGAGTTAGAGGGTTAGTAAGTTGAAACAAACTTGAAGTGGTCTTAATTAATTGGCTTAATTTAGATTAAAATGTTATTAATATTTTTAAAACAAATTATCTTAATAAAATACTATTTTATTGTATTTCTCAGTACTACACTAATCTTATTGAGTGGTTAATTTTAGTCATCCTAACAAAACTATTTGTTGATTAATTAATTTCTCCTATTTATGGTTATATGGTTTAATCAGTAATCGCGTAGTGTTGAGTAATAAAAAAAAAAACCATTTTAGTTAATTAAAGATGGTTTAATTATATGTTTCGCACTGAACCAGAAAAATGCGAAACACGTTTATAAAAAAATTGATAATTATATCCATTCTAACTAACCGAAATGGGATTTAATATGAATGAATGTGGTAGATAATTATAATAGATTGTAATTTGTAGTTTTAATTTATTACTCTTGACTTAAATGGTGTAAATTTGGAATTTTGGTCATCACAAGTGTATAATTTAACACTGTAATTAGTGAAATGTGGTTAGAAAATCCAGGATGTGGTGATTAATTAGTAATTAGTTTGCATATTTAATTAATATAGCACTTGACTGATCTAATCTCTAATTAAATTCTTCAAGATTCTATAATATTGTTTAGTTAACTAAAATTAATACTTCAACAAGCCCAGGCTGTCTACTTCTATACATCTTCTTCTCCCACTCAACTTAGTTTTTAGTTAGTCATTGTATTAGAAAGTAACTACCTAACTATTAAAATAGGGCTAATAGTTAATAATTCTTTGTTTAATATGAAAACGAAAAAGAAATCTATCGCATATATTAATTACATGAATAATCATTAACGAAAGAGATATGTTAGTTAATTTTTCTTAATTAAATCTATAGAATATTTATTTTTGTCAAACTTATGAATTGTGTGTGTATGCACAATAGTTATGTGTACACACTTGCTACCAATTCTTTTATTTGGCTTGTCTCGTCTATTGTGTGTGTGCACATCAATTCTTAGTGCACACAGTTTATCAAACATTTGTCTTGGTTTGTTTCGTCTCGAGTGTGTATGCACAACGATCTGTGCTTATACTCTTGCTTCAGACTTTTTACAACCTGACACGAGTTGCATGTCTGATAAAGAGAAAAAGATTATGTTTATCTTTGTCTCTTGATATTTAGGACCTTTTTACATGTGTCATATTTTCCTTAAGTGGTCCTAGGGAATAAAGTTATCTTTCCCAATTTGTTTTGTGGTCCAAACCAAAAGAATGAATACTTTCCTTATTTAGACAAACATGGGTCAGCTCCTTGTTGGCTGACGTGGCACTGTATTGTTGAGCAAGAAATCATTCATTATATAATACTCTTTCTTGCGTAAATGAATCTAACCTTTTGATCTCTCATTTCATTTTACTCTGAATTTCTTAGAGTATTCTTTCTCTTAAGGTTCAAGGTTCATTTTCCATTTTGTGTCAAAATCTCATCATATCAAACATAGATCTGATGACTGTTGGAACGTGGTTCCTTTGCTGATGCTGGTGCATGGCGTTGGTGCTTGAAGCTTGGTGGTTTACAAGCTGTTTTCGGGTGTGTTTCCGGCGATAGGAAGCTTCAAGGAGTTGTTACACATTAAGGATTCAAAGTATGGTGCTAAATGTAAAGTTGAACGGAGAGTTCTTTTTACTGTAACTTAGATTAGCTTTGAACTATATCTTGTAATGTGTTTTTAACTTAGTGGATTGCTTCGCTCTGGACAAGGTCCCATGGATGTAGACTAAAAGTGGATTTAGTCGAACCATGTATATGGTTGTGTTCTTTACTTTCTGCACTTGTGTTTGATGTGGTTAAAACCTGGAAATGTCTTAATCTACTTGCTAAATATTCCGCTACACTTTAAAATGGGTAATCCAAAACCAAAGTAGTTTAACCAATCCCCAACAAAATCAAAGTAGGTTAGAAAAAAGGAACATGAATTATGAATATTTATTAAGAAGATGTGGAAGGAGTTCTTGCAAAGGCCTTTGTTCAAAGCTATAAATGTAAAAATTATATGAAAAACTTCATTTCACTATAAAAGAAGCACAAAACATATGATAAATAAATATATTCAAAAATCATAAGAGTTTTGTGAGTCATCTTATCTAGGTTTAAAATTAATCTAAGGTGGCCAGATTTGGCTGTGGTCTTGAATAATTTGGTTTACGTACAAGGACAATAATGTCTTAAAAATCTTTTGTATAAGGATAAAATAGTCTATAAATATTCTTGAAAATTGTTTTCAGAACAAGGGCATTATTGTCCAAAAATTTTATTAGTTAGGGATAAAATTATAACAAAATTAAGGTTACTAAATAATCTTATAAAATCTAAGTAAATTGTGGTATTCAAATTACAACCTATATAACCTACAATAATTACTAATAGTATTAGAGAATTAGCGGAATTTTTTATTTATTGACAACTAAACATGGTAATATCAATAATATAAGATGATATTACTAGTGTAGTTGGGGGATTGCCCCCAACCAAACGCACCCTAAAAATTATATGCATCATAATTGGATCATTGTTAGATTAATCCTTCGAACAAAAACATAAAATTAAAATACAATTACACGAAGAGAGAAGCGTGAGGATCCTTCTACATGAGAGACAGAAGAGGTTACATTAGATGTTTGAAAACAAGAAATCACTCAAATGACACATGAGAGGCCTCGAAGAAAAATTATTTTTAATTTACTCCCATATCTCAAGTTATATTTAACATGTTCAAAGGAGGAGCTATATTATTTTCTTAAATAAATCAGCTTAAGTAATTGTAAATGTGAAAAATGTATGAAAAAAAAATCACTTCCAACTATACAATCAACCTAAAAAGTATGATGCATATATGCATAAGAGTTGTGTGAATCATGACTCATTCTATCCACACAAGCATGATTAGGGATATTTATAGGTGGACAAATCCCAAATAAACAATACAATACCACGTAATTATTAATTAAGATACAGTTATGCTTAATTCTCTTATCTAATTAATAATCTATAGAATTCCTAATTATTGTAGCAATTATTTAAAAATATATATATGATATCTTGATTATGAAATAAATTTAATACCGATGAATAAATGTAGATTTAAACTTAAAATTTGTTCTTTTGTTATTATTTTATTGTCTCTTAGTGAAATGACAATCTTGCCCCTCACCGTTAAGGAAAAGGTAATAACGATCATCTTTTTGGACTCAAGATATGGTTATTGAATAATTTTTCAAACATTAGGGTGATTTTTTACGATTAGACCTAAAATTAGCATATAAATAACACTTACTGAAAACATAAAGATGATTTATGAAATTAACCCATCAAAATATGGTACCTTACACCGATTCACTAATTGGTAATAATATTAATCAACTAGACAAAAATAATAACAATTATATTAATTAATCAAAAGTTAAATACAAAAAGACAAAATAAATGGTCAAAATCCCTTATTGTTTGAAAGAGTAAAAGAGTAAACCACATATTCGCACCCGAGGTTTGGCAAAATCCCAAGCGGATACCCTCGGTTCCATTTATTCCAAATCTCTACCCTTAAATGAACGTTGTTAATGACGGTTTGATTCTGTGACAGGCTATTACGAAACTGCCCTTCACCCCATTTCAAACCATAGTCCATTCTAAACCACCCCCTCTCAAACCACCGCCACAACTGGCCAAACCACCCCCATTCCAAACCACCACCGCAGGCGGCCCACCCTACAATCAATCAACAAATCAAATTCACTCCAAGACACAGGTGGTGAGCGACGGTAGTGGCAAGGAAAATCAGTGGCAGCGGGAAAACAACCAAAAAAAAAACCCACAATCAATCAATAAATTAAATTCACTCCAAAATACAACAAAAACACAGCAAATCAAACTCAAAACAAAGGCTCCAAATCAACCCAAATCCAGTTGTCGCATGAAGAGATGGGGAAGTGATGGATGATGACCGACAACCAAACGACTGTCAGGGATGGAAAGGATTTTGAAAGGGGAGGTCAATGAGGTGAATGGCGGTGACGGGAGGGATTTCTATTGTCGGAATCGACGGGAAAATGGAAAAATCACGCAAACCCTAGATTTGTGGTGATCAGCAATTGAGGGCTTCTCTTGGATGGGGGTGAGAGCAGTTTTGGTGTGTTGGTTAAGGGGAAGTGATTAGTGGTGATAGGGGTATCCGGCGACGTCGGAATCAGGTGGTTGGGTGCTGCACTCATGGGAAAGGCAAAATCACGCGGTGAAGAAGAAGAAAAATTGAGAAATGTAAGAGGGAGATGGATAGTCACGGCTAGATCTAGGCTTCATTACTGGAAAGGACTGGAAAATGGCCGACGGTGACACCGGCAAAGATGAGAGAAAGTGGAAGATGAAAAGGTGGAGGTGGAGAGAAATTTGAGATTTGGGGTTTTTTAAGGTTATTTTGTCCTTTTAATTTCAAAATAGGGTAAACATTATTCTAGCCTTTCATTGTTGAAATAAAGAAAACATAGCTAGTTCAAGGGTGAAAATCAGGAATTAAAGGAACTGGGGGTATCTGCTTAGAATTTCGCCAAACCTCGGGTGGAAACATGTCGTTTACTCAGAGTAAAACTACAAACTGTTTATAGTACTCACCCTTTTTATTATATAAATAATCCATGCAACTTAAAATTATTTTAATTTACTCCTATATCTCAAGTTATATTTGACACGTTTGACTCAATTTGTTTTTACTTTTTATCAATAACCAAAACAGAAAAAAAATCTATAAATTAATTACATAAACATAAAACCTATTGAAAAGAGTACTCAAGAGAGTGACACAGAAAGGCCCAACACTTAATGAAGAAAATATATTATTGTTTTCACTTCCAATTATATAGACAAGGAACATGAAAAACTTATATGAAAAATACATGAAAAACTTCACTTCAAACTATACAATAAACATAAAAATATAATACATATATGCATAGTAGTTATGTGACTCAAAAACATATAACTTTTGTGCTATGTTTCCCATAATCATCTGTTGATCTTTTAAAGATAAAAATTAAAAATTAAAAATATTTTCCTTATGAAATGTTCACTTTCTTACTTGCAAAAACTACCCAAAACAAATAATTTATGTTTCCTTAATATATTTATTTAATCATATGTTGACCCGCCCCACCCCTTCAGCCCAACCCGTCTACAGCAAATTTATTAAAAACTTTTTTTTTATCTTTAATATATTTTGTATAAAATTAGAATCCCATAATTTAAGATTTTGAGTCATGTATCAAGTTATCAAAATTTGTAATTGTTATCTTAAATATATTATTGTATATTTTAATTATGAAATAAAAGTAGTTTAAAGACATGAAGTCCAATCTTACTAAAGCGGTAAATTAAT
Source organism: Pistacia atlantica (assembly GCA_026229545.1). Lineage (NCBI taxonomy): Eukaryota > Viridiplantae > Streptophyta > Magnoliopsida > Sapindales > Anacardiaceae > Pistacia > Pistacia atlantica. Next base: position 6,918,388 of record CM047907.1, read on the forward strand.
CTTTCCATGATGGAGATGAAGTATTGAAGTAAATAAATTTAAGATTGAATCAATGAAAATGTTAAGATTTGGGAGTCAAATAACAAAATCGATCTATGAAAATGTTAATTCACCAAGTAAATTATGTTAAGAATATTGAATATAGTTTTATTAATTTTATGAAAATATTAAATGTTTTTCTTAATTCTTTGTAATATTTAATTAAAAATTAAACATTAAAATACAACTAAGATTTTTGAATTTAGAATCATATCTTTGTTTGAAAATAACATTATTTTATTTTAATTTAATGGTTTACAAATTACAAAGACTTGATGTATGAATTATGCTATTGAATTTTTGATGTATCTCTAATTATATTAATAATTTCTTATTATTTGATTTTGATTTATGCCCCCTTACAAAAATTTTCTTAAATTTTAAAAAAGTATTAATCATATTGTTATATTAAGTTTTTATTTACTATGTTTAATGGTTTATCATAAAAGAATTATACAAAATCAATATTAAAAAAAAGTTTGAAATAATCTACCGTTCGGGGAAAAAATCCCCGCAAGGATCAATACCTACAAATCCCTAACTTTCGGGGCGGGGATAGGAATTCCCCGACATCCCCTGTCGAGGATAGGGTAGGGATTGGTGCTCCCCCAAGGGGTCGGGGACCCCATTCCTCAGCCTTGACCCGACCCGCTCCACACCCACTCTTATCTTCTCACTCAACCATCAAGGAAAAGGTAATAACGATCATCTCTCCAGAATTAGGGTGGTAATTGAATAATTTTTCAAATGTTAGCAGTGATTTTTGAAATTAGCATCTAAATAACACTTTCTGAAACCATAAAGATGATTTATGAAATTAACCCATCAAAGTTACTACGTTACACTCATTCATTAATAATTAATAATTACTAATTAATCAACTCGACCAAAATAATAATAATTATATTAATTAAACAAAAGTTAAATAAAAAAGGCAAAATAAACGGTCAAAGTCCTGAAAGAGTAAAACTAGATTAGCGAGTCTCACTAGGAGAGTGCTTATCTTCGTAACAAACTGCAGATAATACTCCCTTTTTTATCATATAAATAATCTATGCAACCTCCTTTTTCTCTAGCTCTATTTTTCACTTCTTTTTCTTCTCTTAATCGAATTAATATTCTGAATTTTTAACAATTTGTTTTACACTTTTTTATTATAACTTCTAGAAGTTTATTGTGGTTAATTTATCTAAGTTATGAGATCGCTTGCTTTTATCAGCTTCTAGCAGGGAGAGATTGCGGCATATTCTTGAGTTGCTGTGTAGGGCAAATTTCTTGATCAAATTTTCATCAATAAATGACAAAAGTATTTCACCGGTTATCTCGTTATTTTCCGGCGACTCTAGTGATTTTTGGGCCTAGTTTGCCGATTGAGATCGTCGACAGTCGGTCTTCGCCTTCCCCGGAGCCTCAAAATCCTAGTTTGACTGTCACCAAGCTCTATAAAAGGTTAGTAACACTTGGTTAAACAATGAGGATTTTGTTTAATTTACTTTCTCAATGTATTTCACTCTTTGTTGCTACTATATTTTTTTGTTAATTTCTTGTTAGTCAAGTTTGCTTTATTTTATGTGGGTTGATATTTTCGAGCTCAGGGATTTCGGTTTCTTTTGATATTTTCCAGTTGGGATCCATCTGTATGCTCGTTTGATAAAATATGATATATTTAAATATGATATATTTGACAGTTACAATTATGTCTACTATGTTTATATATTGGTATGTTTTTAAGGAACCCGACGCTTTCACATAGTAGTTGCTTTCATTAGCAATCTTGTAATTGCATCAAAGGAAGAAATCTTGTTATCTTTTTCAAGTAGGTAGGTTTTTCCTAATTTGGCTGTTAATTCTTTTGTTTAATCTCCTGTTTTAACTTTGAATTGACTGAATAAAAGGATGAAATAAAAACATTTTAATTTAATACTAATCTCTGCCGTTTTATTATTTTGGATTAAAAAAAAAAAAAAACACGATGTGATTTGAAAGAATACTGTTTCATAATGTTCCTTATGCTTAGTGATGAAATTGTATAAGCTTCCAAGAGGGTGATATTTAAGAGAGATTATCAGAATTAGAAAAAACAAGAAATTTGGGTAAAGGGAGAGAGAGAGAGATCAATAAAGAAAACATCATTTTCATGTGAAAATAAAGCCCCACTATCACCAAGATTTTATGCAAGAAATGACTAAGTTTGTGGCACACACTCTTCTAAACCCAATATAAATTTCCTTTGAAAATGACCCCCTTCCCCCTCCTCCTCTATATATTTGAACTCTCACTCTCCATTCTTCATCGCCCACAAAACTCATATTATTTCTCTCTTTGTAAGTTTTTCTATTTCTTAGTTTTTATATTTTGTTTTCTTATAATAATATACAAGCACATTATGTGTCTTTTTTATCTTAATTTGTTGATTTATCAGCCTGGTTGTTAATATGCTTTATGTTATGTTCCCTTTCTCATTTTCTTAAATTATTTTAACCTCATGCTATATATATAGTTGACTTGGCTATTGCTATTTGAATCAACAAAATTGTATAATATTTGACTATTGGTTAATTAATATTTATTTTATTTGCAGAATAAACCTCCAATGGCTTCTATGGATTCCCTCAGTGTCACCAACCTTCAAGCTGCCCTAAGCGTTAGTAATTAATTAATCACTTAATCAGAAAATTAGCAACAAAAAAAAAATGTTTAAAATATTAATATCATCCAAATTAGTGCGTACTAATAATTTTTATTGCTTTTAACTAATAAAAACAGGTGACAGAAGAAACAGTTAACCCAGAAGCTGTGGACAAAAGCAGCTTTAAAGATGAAAAGCAGATAACTTCAGGCACAAGAAAGAAAACCCTTATCAAGAAGAGAAAAGGAGGGTGGAAATATGCAACCCTTTTGCTTGGTAAGCATTTTCTAATCATGTTCAAAATGTGGAAATTAAAAGTGATTCTAATTATTTCAATTTCATTTCATTTAATTGATTTTTACCTTTTTGCAGCTAATCAAGGCTTGGCAACTCTAGCCTTCTTTGGTGTTGGTGTCAACTTGGTCCTGTTCTTAACTAGAGTTCTTGGTCAAGATAATGCTGATGCTGCAAATAATGTCAGCAAGTGGACTGGAACTGTTTATATGTGCTCCCTTATTGGTGCATTTTTAAGCGATTCTTATTGGGGTCGTTACTTGACTTGTGCGATCTTTCAGATCATATTTGTTTTGGTACGTTTGTATCGAAAACTGTGAAATTCTGTCATTTAATGTTAACCTATGTTAATTTGCTTATAAATTTGTGTATCTTAATTAGGGTCTTGCTCTACTATCGGCATCCTCTTTCTTCTTGATCAGGCCACAGGATTGTGGTGACGGTGAGCTTGCTTGCGTGCCGGTTTCATCAATCTATGCTGGTGTTTTCTATTTTTCAATATATTTGGTAGCTTTTGGATATGGTGGACATCAACCCACAGTAGCCACTTTTGGAGCTGACCAATTTGATGAATCAAACCCTAAAGAAAAGGAATCAAAAGCTGCTTTCTTTTGCTACTTCTATTTTGCACTAAATGTTGGCTCTCTATTTTCAAACACCATCTTGGTGTATTATGAAGATTCAGGGAAATGGACTCTTGGGTTCTTTGCTTCCTTGGCTTCTGCAGTCATAGCTCTTGTCTCATACTTGATGGGGAGCCCCGGTTACCGGTATCTCAAGGCGTGTGGCAATCCGTTGCCACGTGTCGCTCAGGTGTTCCTCGCCGCAGCGAGGAAATGGCACGTCCCTCCTGCTAATCCTAATCAATTGTATGAACTTGCAGGACCCGATTCTGCCATCAAAGGCAGTAGAAAGATTCTTCACAGTGAAGACTTAGAGTAAGTATTCAAATCTCTTGAAAAATTAGTTTTTCTATGATTACATCGAAAATAACCCGCGAGAGCGGATAGTTAGAAGGGCGTGAACTTTTTGTACGTCATTGTTCGAAACATATGCGCTTGTTTTGGTAAATGGAGATTGAATTTATGTAATTGTTTCTTTCTCAAAATTGTGGTCAGGTTTTTGGACAAGGCAGCAACAATAACAGAGAATGATCTCCAAGAACCAAATGATCCATGGAGACTTTGCACTGTAACTCAAGTTGAAGAAGCCAAATGTGTCCTCAAAATGTTACCCATTTGGCTCTGCACCATTATTTACTCAGTAGTTTTTACCCAAATGGCCTCCCTCTTTGTTGAACAAGGAGATGTAATGAACTCCAACATCGGAACCTTTCACCTCCCGGCTGCAAGCATGTCCGCCTTCGATATCTGCAGCGTCCTCATCTCCACAGGAATCTACCGCCACATCCTCTCCCCTGTCGCTGGAAAACTCAGCGGAAACCCTCGAGGACTCTCCGAGCTTCAAAGAATGGGAATCGGACTCATCATTGGAATGTTCGCGATGCTTGCAGCCGGCCTTACAGAAATTCAAAGGCTCAAATATGTGACTCCTGTAGAAAAGACAAGTTCTTTGAGCATTTTCTGGCAAATTCCTCAGTATGCTCTTGTTGGTGCATCTGAAGTTTTCATGTATGTAGGACAGTTGGAATTCTTCAATGGACAAGCCCCTGATGGGATCAAATCCTTCGGGAGTTCGCTGTGCATGGCATCGATTTCGCTTGGAAATTATGTCAGCAGCTTGCTGGTCAACATGGTGATGGGGATCACGGCCAGGGGCAGCAACCCCGGGTGGATTCCGGATGACTTGAACACAGGCCATATGGATAGATTTTACTTCCTCATCGCGGCGCTTACGGCTGTTGATTTTGTGATTTACTTGTATTGTGCTAAGTGGTATAACTGCATCAATCTTGAAGGGGATGAGAAGGAATTGATTGAGTTGGAGGAAGCTCAAGAAGATGATGTGATCAGAAAAGTTTAAATCTTTTGCTTTTAAGTGTTGTTTACTTGTTTGATTACTTAGTTTTGATTGTTTTAGTCGTTTTTAGAAGTAGTGGTTAATAATAAAAGCTTTAGAATATGATCGATGTTCACTCGATCGAGAAAGCTTGACCTCTTGTTAGCCAGAGTTGAAGTTCAGACTTCAGAGAAATAATACATGTAAGGGATGATTGCTTTCTTGAAATGAAGTTTTCAAGATACGGTAGTGCTAATATAAGTGTCTTTTTGCTTCTAAATTTAAGAGTTGTTTTGTACTATATAGTATTCATAGGTTATTAAGACATTTCATATTGGTACATTTATTTATGTATTGATTTCTAGAACTCTATAAAAACTTGGTGCATTACGAGCGCTTGCATGCTCCTTTCTTTGAGGGATTGTATTGTGCCTATCTTTTTATCTTGTATGTCGAAAAAAATAGATACATCCATTTTGGTCAGTTTTGACCTTCTCTTAGAGTATGTCCCTCGTTTATTTTGTATATTTTTTCTTTTTTTTATACATATTTACATTTCCCAAAAAAAAAAAAATTGAGAAAAAGGATATCATAATTAGGGTTATGAATAAACCGACCATTTCATTTTTCATTTTTTTTCCATATAGCAAAAGTAATAAGAATAACACGTGTTAAAGCTTTTTATCATCGAGCTATTTTCGGGAGGACTTCCCCTACACAGGTAATCCTTTTCATGACCTAAATTTCTAAATATGCATGCACTGATGTATCTGTCTTATGGGCTACCCATAACCCACTTGCTTATTAATTGATACTTTTCTTCTTAGTGTTTTCACATCAATGGGGAACCTTATACACAAACAGTGATGAAGACAGTGCCAAGACCAACAACCCACTTGAAATTCAGAGCAAAAGATCATCATAAGTGAGTCACCTTCTCAAAGAGCCTATCAGATTCTGTTGATATGCTGGCACTAATGGAGTCCCGTCACATTAATGACGACCTTCATGTTTGATTCATAAAATATGGGTCGTCTCAATAATCATTAATCTCCTGGCTTCCACAATCACATAATTAGTGTTTATTTACGGTATGAAAATCTTGCGATTTGTCTAAAACAGTCCTATAAGATTCTATTATAATGAGGTTAATTTATCTACTTATCATTGGTTTAAATTTTCCGTTAAAACTTAAATACTATTGTTTGTAATGAGATGGACAGATCAAAATGAGCCATTGAAGGAGTATCAAATTCTCCAAAGCAATTTTCTCCTTTCATTTTCAACAAATAAAACTAAGTTTCACTAGATTGAAGTTTGGACAGGCAACTACCCTTACAGAATGAGAACTAAGTCTGTGGCCCAAAAGGTCCCCGGAAATTTTACGTTACATAACTCAAGTTTTGTGTCTTGTAAGAATGATATATACCCATCTAGCTATATGCCTTTTTGATCTATCATTGTCACACAAATTAATGGCTTTCCTCTTTATGGAGTTGGGAGTTGTCACATGAATTCAAAATAACACTGTTCCTTCTGCTAACTTGTCAGCTTTGGGTATATGTAGTAATACTGTTTCTTGCACTAGAATATGTCAGCCATTCCAGGGTTGCTTCTTTTTTACCCAATTGAATAAATAATCTATGATTTAGCATGTGATACTTGACGGATTTTAAGGGGGTTGCCGTGAATTCAACTTAACACTACTTTTTTTGCTAGCTTGTCGGCCCTTGCTACATGCAGTAGTACTGCTTGCACTAGAATTTGTCGTTTAACCCAGTATGTGACAGACCCAATTAAATAGTTATTACTTGGTTCAACACACATGACAGTAGAAAGATTTAGAGGGAGTTGGTTCTATTATTTAAACTCAGAAACTAAAGAAGAGAACAGACATTCTTAACCATCGACTAACCCATTTGAGATTAACTTATACTAACTTCTTCGTCTTTGGTACAAGCAGTAGTACTATTTATTTGCACTAGAATATGCCAGTAATTCTAAGGTTGTTTATCTCAATACCACTTGAATAAATATGATCCTATCCAACTCGTGATGCTTAATGATTCTAACTCAAAAGACTTTTTGCTATGATATCATCGTTTAAACTAAAGATGTATCAAGATTCTTCTTTCTAGTTTTAACCTTCCTCATATACATATATATATATTGCAGGATACATGAATCAAATCAAATAGTGATACGGTCTATCTTTTGATTTAACCAATAAATGAAAATGTGACAACACTACAAAAATGGAGTCAATTTCTAGCTTTAAAATCATCAACATCATCCCTCATTTACAAGGAAAAAGATAGAATATACTTTCACACGGAACATTTCAAACCAGAAGATTATAAAGTAGTGTGGCTAGCAAGCACCAACTGGCTTATCCAACAGCACCAACAAGTCTCAATTTGCGTATCAAATTATCATAAAAAATTGGTAGCGGATGATCGTTCATGACCTAATATTTGGTACAATTTTCATTATGCTGTAGGGACTCAAATAGTGGCTAGAATATTCATAATATATAGTCCAAAACTATGATGTGAAATAAGGGATTTTTCTTCATATAATTTATCACAGGCCAGCTGGCTAGCTTAGAAAGTTGACCAATTGATTTTATCAGTCATGAATTAACATCCAAACCCACCTAGCCAGGACAGAATATTGCTCATTGTATGTTTGAATATAATTCTCTAGTGATTGGCCTTCCAGGCTATGAATTTGGTCAATGGAGCTCTTGGCTGTAAATTCACTGAACTTTTGATGCTCTTTGAAAGGTGTTTTATCTGTTCTATATCTAATCCTAGACGATTGTCTTATCGTTTCATGAAAAACCAAAAAAAAAAAAAAACCTTCTGTGCATATGATACGTGCATAATCAACCTATGAGACACAGATAGACTGGCTATATGGGCAACGGCTGCGCCAAAGTCTCTCTCCGATAGTCCGATTCATGGGTGTTTAAGGTTATCTTAGTGGGAAAAAAAAAAAAAAAAAAGGTGTACTCTAAAGCATCAGGTCGGGCCTATTAGGCCAGGCTTGTGGTCTAGTATTGGCTTATGACGCACTATTTTTAAGTCGAGTAAACGACATGTTCCCACCCAAGGTTCGACGAAATCCCAAGTTAGTATCATTGGTTTCATTTATTCCAGATTCCCACCCTTAAAGTGACGAAAAAATGTTTGATGTAACGGTAAAGGGGTAAATTGGTCATTTTACATGGGCGGCGCACGTTAGCATACCACCGCCTCTAACAGTCCTCCGGCGCACGTTAGCAACCATCGTTCCCGACGTTTTTCGCTCTTTTCCGGTGATTCTTCCACCCAAAATCACCCTAGTCACCACCATTTGAACCCCCATCCTCCTCTCTACAAAACCATACCATTCACAACCCCTCATCACTCGCCGATCTCCGGCCACGGCAATGAAAAACGGCCGATGAACACGAACTCTCGGTCGGCGAATGACAACGAAACGGTTGCTGGGGACATAGGAGTTTTATAGATTTGGGGACGGTGGTTGCATTGGTGGTGTCCAATTAGATTTTCACTGTCGGAATCGACCGAAATCCGATGAAGAACACCGAAACCCTAAGCCTAACGGTGTCGGCGATTGGAGGGGCAAATGAGTCGGGAACCAGAGGGGTTTTGGGACGACGGACTACGGGGAAGGTGATGGAGGTGACCAGGGGGTTCGACGTCGTCGAAGCTTGACCCGATCGGGACATTTGAGTGAGGTGTGTAGTGACCGAGGGTGTTTTTGATATAATTTGAAAATAAAATGGTGAGCTTTGTAATTCTACTATTTTAGGGGTTAAAAATAATTTTAATTAATTTAGGGTTAAGGGCATTATGGTAATTGTATCCTCTAAACCCTAAAAATTTATAACACTGTTACTTTAAGGGTGGGAATCTTGAATAAATGAAACTAATGATACTAACTTGGGATTTCATCAAACCTTCGGTGGGAATATGTCGTTTACTCTTTTTAAGTCCTTTGGACTTGAATGATATTGATGGCTTGGGTTAGGTTCGAGTTTGGATTCTATATCTATAGGTAAAAATAAACGTTCAGATAATATATACTGGTTAAAGGTCTTTTTATTATTTTCGTGAGAAAGTTTTCAGTGATATGGGTATATGTTAATGTATGTTTGTCTAGTCATGACACATGTCCAAGTCATATACACTGACATAGCAATCTTTTGATTAGACAGATACATACTGAAGAATTACATTGTAAAATTTTAATTGACCCATCAAATATAAAAGGCTCGGTTCAATTTTTTTCTCTGGACGCATCCTGGGCCTAAATCAAGCTAAATGGGCAACATTATACAAGCCCATTAGGTGAGGTTGAACTCTTTACTACTGGGAGTGAAGTCTTTGATCATACTTAGCAGGCTCAAAATGTTTTGAATTTGGGCCTACATGGACAATATTATACAAGGCTAACAAAATTTGAGCCATAGAAAACATACACTAATTGGGTTATTTAAAAGCCTTGTTTCAAATCATAAAATTAAATTTCAAATAATATTACACGTACAACCCTTTTAGTTTTTATACAAATTTTTTCTTATAAATTTAGGTGACAAAAGATGATTAGATTGACAGTTTATTTTAAATTTAAAATCACTCAATCATCTTTTGTCATATAAGTTTATGAGAGAAAGTTTGTATAAAAACGTTGTGGGTATAGTATTATTGTTAAATTTTCCTTATCCTATCCAATATCTTTGCGACACGTGTTATTGAAGAAAATCTTTATTACGCTCGTTCTATATTCTATTAATTAATCTAGCCACACTATATTTACGCTTATAGTTTACACACATCTCTGAATTGGTTGACTGTATAAAAGTTTAGCGTATTCAGGATTTTCTTGTGCTATTATTATTATTCAAGTATGGATATTTGGATTAAATGACTATCAAGTTTCTTTAACCATTCAACAAAATCAATAGTAAATAACAAATAAGAAACATGTTGATGTCAATGTCCCACATCGGTTAAGAGATGATAGCATTGGTCGTTTATATAGCATAAGAACATCTTCACTACCCAAAGGCGCATATTCGGGACAAAACCGGGCTGATCGCAAGACCCAAAGCGGACAATACCTCTAAAAACTCACCTACTATGTGTTTGGATCTAACATATATCAACAAAAAAAAAAAAAAAAACAACAATGAGAAATAATGACTATATCATACTTGTAACAAAACATACCATATTAATTCATATAATCTAGACGCCTACACGGATCTCTTGATTGGTCGATCGCACAAAAACTAATATACTCAAAACCTTATTATGTTATTATTGGATTTAATGATATTGTCAATTTTTTTTTAATTATTTAATAGAATCATGAGCAAATAACAAACAAATAAACAATGATGTATAATAACCACATAATATTTAAAGTCACATTTAATATCTAAATTAATACCAACACCGTCTTTTAAAATTTAATGCTACTTTAATAAATTGTGACCATATCATAAAGTATATAACACACCTCTCAAGATTCCATTGAAATTGAAAACAAATGTACTTTTAATATTCAAAATCTATAACCATAAAATTTAATATTCATCACAATAGACTATTTTCACAATATTTAAATCCAAAATTATTTGGGTTCTCCCTATTTTAAGAGAATTTGATGGAATTTTCATAAAGGTAAGGGAAGTGAGAGATAGCAGTGTAGATGCAAAAAATTTATGGTTACAGAAATAGGGTCTAATCCTGTGAGGTTGAGACCACTGATAATCCGTTGAACCTACACACATGAAGAAACAAGCGTGAAGCTTACGGAATACTCTAGGATGGTGTTTGTCGTAGGCACTCCAACGCTCAAGTCAGCAAAACTGAAAGAGACAATTTAATAAGAATTAAGAGAAATAAAGATTACTAGGAGTTTTATCGGAGACCAGGACTACGACAAAGACGTCAGGTTCTTGGGAGCAAAGAACTTATGAGCAAGTAGGTAGTAGTCAGTATTGAATATTCCCCTCCCTAATGAGAGGTCATGCCTATGCTTATATAGTGAACATATGATCTTTAGATCCTAGTAGGACTCTAAGTCCATAATGATTAATTTTAGTAAATAGGAGAGTCCTGATTTATTTACCTTTGAAGGAGTGAGAGTCCTAATTCATATGAAATTCGGGATCTTAGAAAAATTAGGATGTAGGTGAAATATGAAGCAAATAAATAAGGTTTTGAATAGACTGGAGCAACCATGGGCCGATGGGCCTGGACCCAAGTGGGCTAATGATAAGGCCCGATTTGGATGGTCCAACCTGTGAGGGATTAGGTTGGCATGTGGCGTGGATCTTATAGTGAGCCTAACCAGAAGTGGGCCATGGTCCTGAGCCATGTCGTAAGTGTTACGCGCTTGGGCCTGATAAGGACTAAGATGATTTTTTGCCCATACAAGCATCAAAACTGAAGAGGGCGTATTTTATTTAAAGGTAAATATTAATGGGGATACAAAAAAAATTGCCAAACAAGTTTGGGTAGGTTTAATAATACATGGCTCCATTTGGTTCAAAATTTTGGATTTTTGGGAAAAGTTTTTTGAAAAAAGTTAAAAAACAGTTGAATTTGGTGGGTATTACGATGTAAGAATTACAAATTAATAAAATACCCTTTATGTTTATTTATTTACAAAAATTCCCATATAATAAAGCATTATAAGTTAACAAAAACTCCCCCAACCAACCCTCAAATACGGACAGCCGACCACCACCGCCGGAGGGTGGCCAGAGTCACCGTATCGACGCATGACCGGCTAGATCTTGCCGCGCTGCCCCGCATATGGCCTTTTCCAACCCAGACGTCGATTTGCTCGCCAACGATGGCCAACAACGCCTTGTCATTGATGGTCAACGACGACCATTTGTTGGCCGTCGTTACCGACGGTTACGGCGATCTTTGGCCTTAGATCTGGCATTTTTCGGCCACATCCACCGTGGATCTGAGCGAAAAAGGCTAGATCGGCTCATTACTGGCCGATTCGGCGGAGTGCGCCATCCTAACAGTTATTACCATTTTCCAGAGGTGGTGGTAATCAGTAAATGTGGACTACTGGGGTGTTTTTGTAATTTAAAAAAAAAAATTTAGGGGTATTTAATTAAATTATCAAATTTAAGGGGTTCAAAAAAAGTTGAATGATATTGGGAGTAGTATTCCTAAAAATCAGAGTTTTTGGGTATTTTACTGTTTAACTTTTTTGAGAATACTAAAAGTACTATTCCCAAAACTGAAACAAACGAAGCCACATGTTTTTTTATAACAATTTTTTACACATGATTTAAGTCTTTTAAATTAATGTACTTAAATAGTTAAATATAACTACAACTGAACTTCTCTATAGTGATACTCTATATATAAATAACCTCTATATAATCATAAAACCGGTCCCAACTTGGGCCAGTTATAAGTAAGAATAAATTTCAAATTATAATAAGTTATCATTTTTTTAGGTTCCGTCTTAAGGAATTTGCCTCTACATGGTAATAATTATATGCATATTACGAAAAATATATGCTATGTTATATTAAAGGTTTAAAATGAAATAAAATATTTGTCTAAAATTTTTTGGGACAAATTTATGTTTTAAGGTTGTTACCACATCTTTTATCTTGTGAGTATATAATAAGCCACAAGTATAGATACCTTCTTATTGAAGTTAAAATATTTCTAGCTCTCAAGCATGTTTACAACTTCTTGGCATGAAATTTTTTGTATTTCCGTACTATTATCTTCAAGATTATCTCATTCCTCTTCTTGTCTAATTCTAGTAATCATTTTTTTTTTCAATTAAAACATACACGACTTATTGTTCATTTGGATTATTGAGGAAGATATTAATATCCATTTGATTAATGTAGTGAAGTTGTCGAATTTGATAACTCAATTTTATAGTAACTCTTTGATATCCATTTTCGTATTACCCTAATGCTACAAAAACAATGAATTAAAATCTTAATACTACTAAAATATTAATTATAAAATAAGAAATCAAAACAATAATTCTTGTAATTACATCTCTATTAAATTATAACTTTTTTATAATAATAAATTTAATTGGTTCTAATATTATGATTATAGAGAAGTTCTACTATATATCATTTTTAGAGTACATTAATAAAACAAGCCTGTTAAATTTCAATAATTCAAAGTTTATTGATTTTATAACTGCTATTTTTTGAGTTAAAAAATTAATACCCTGAACATATTCCTTATTAATTTGTAAATAACTAATCATTAATATTTCATATTATCATTTTATACATATTATTTCAATTTATCTATTATTAACTTTTTGGTATAAACGTCCATAAATTTTTAACATGCAAACCAAAGTCAGCAAATTATAGTCACTAGTTTAACAAAATTTCAAAAGTCAAAGCCAACAACTAATCGCTAGCCTTTGTTCACACAAATTAAAAATTTTAAAACGTTCACGTTTGATATGATAAATTTCATTTATTGGTCGACTGAAAAAAAAAAAAAAAATAGAATCTCAAAACCTCCCCCTAATGTTGACTAAATTGTCTTGCACTTTGTGTTGTAAGGGGATTAGAATCAAAATTCTAATAAATATTTGTTGAGGGTATCTTTATTATAGGGTAGACATTAAGGGAGGTAAGTGGAATTCACCTAAACATGTATCATAATTCATAGCATGACACAACATCCACAAGCTGTTAACATCACCACCAGTCAGCAGTCACACGCTCACACCTTGACACGTGTCGTGGCCTCGAATATCCCTATGCATTTTACTGTAGCAAATAACTCTCGACTCTTGACTCTTGAGGGTGTTTTTGGATAAGAGGTAAACATCAAGGGACCTAAATATTCACCAATACATGCATCACATCATGACACAACATCCAAAAGTTGCTAAGGTCACCAACAGCCGCAAAGACTCACACTCTTATACTTGACGTGGCCTACAATATCCCTCAACATTCAACACTAACAAATAACTCTTGAGGATGTTTTTGAATAAGAGGTAAACATTAAGGATCCAAATAAAATTCATCAAAACATGCATCGTAGAAAGACGCAGCACCCAAAAGTTGTTAACGTCACCTGCAGTCACACAAGACTTGCACACTTACACGTAATGTGGCCTAAAATGTCCCTCAGGTTTAACAGAATAATTACGATTTCATCCTTAAAGTTTGGCGTATATAATCGAGTCTAGTAGGATTTTTTAGAATTTTTTTTGGGTGTCTGGGCCAGATTACAAGTACCTCGACTAATCCCCCAAGACCCTGAAATTAACAATTAGGTATATCCTCTAATGGACACCCTTATTAGTTATCAAGGGGAGTCGAACTCAAAACTAAGTAATACACATAAGGTCTTTATAGCCCCACCTGATAATTAGGGGTTTGTCCCTTTTAACATTTCCAATTTTTGTCTTACTAGTGATTTAGATTAAAAATGTTACTAGAGAGACCAAAAATTCACTAAAAAAATTCTACTATCCTCAGTTTTATTAAGCCAAATGTTACTAATAAAATTATAATTTCTCACATTTAACACTAACAAATAACTCTTAGTAGGATTTTTTTAGTAAACTTTTTGTCCTTATTAAAATTTCCAAATTTTGTCTCACTGATGATAGGGACCAAAAAGTATTGACAAAGACCAAAATTTACTAAAATTTTTATTAGACTCAAGTTTTATTAGGCCAAAGCTCAGAGATGAAATTGTAATATTCGCACATTTAACACTAACAAAAACTCTTGAGGGAGTTTTAATAAATGTAAACATTAAGGGACCTCATTGATATTCACTAAAACATGCATCTCAGCGTGACACAACATCCAAAAGCTGCTAGCACCACCAACCGTCACACAAGACTCACACGAACACACCTGACGTGGCCTTGGGCTTGGATAATCAATCCCTCTACGTTTATCCACCTCAGTCCTCTCACATTATCAACCACATTTAAACCTCAGTTTCGATTCCGCCTTTTTATTCAATTTATTTATTTTAATTTAAAAACTTTTCTCGATATCTTTTTATTTTTTCTCTCTCTTCTTCTTTCGAGCCCTAGCTTTCTCTCTCTAGGGTTCTTCTTCTTCTTTGCCTCCAAAATTTTCCCTCACTTTCTCCTCAAATTTTCTCTCCTTCGTTCGTTACTCTCCGCTTCGGATCTCGGCGCGTCCCGCCCGTGCGTTGAAGATGGACCTCGGTGGCGGCCGCAAGCGGGGAAGGCCCGACGCGGCGCTCAACGGCAATGGGGGAATGAAGAAATCGAAGCAAGGTTAGTGTTTGTTACGGTTTTGTTCGTTTTTGTTAGTTGTACGTCGTCATTCTCTGGAAGTTTTGTAAATTTCGTGTTGCGAAGTTTGGCTGTACTCAGTAAGTGTGCGGTTAAGTACAAAAGGGGTGATATTGATAAAGTTTAAAGCCTTTTTATTTGCTGAGAAAGTGAATTGAAGGTTGAAGGGTGAAGTTGAAGTATGGAATTGTTAGTTAGTTTGAGAATGTAGAGGCTGGATTGTATTGTATGAATTGTTAGATTGCTTTGATTGTTAGATCTTGGTAATGTTTTCGCTGTTGTTTTAGTAACATGCAACATGAAATTTGTAACATTCGTTGTATTAGTTAGGTTTAGTATTATTTGTGACAGAATAATTTAGAAGCTGTTTATGATGCACATTATTTTAAATTATCTTACAAAGTTTATATTTTGTAAATGAACGTATGGGGAATGCTTTGTGTTATGCAAGTGCTGTGAATTATCACTTTGCGGTAAACTATTCAGGGGATAGGTTCTGTTTATGGTGGATAGATGGTCTGAGTCTTGTCCTTTTGTGTGAGTGACCAAGCAAGTAAATGATTAAAGCCTAATTTTGTAATCCATGGAAATTAAAACCGGGGGAAACTGGGTTTTTAATATGTCGTCTTTTGTTTCATGTAAAATATGTGGGGACAAAACACTTTCTTTGAGATTAATTTCATTTACCTGATCAAAGCAAGCTAGTGCAAGCTTTCTGTGATGCAATAGAGTAAATAAAATTTTTTTTTGTTACTTGAAATTTATATGTTACTGTTTGTGAGTTTAAGCTAGAAGAAACATGAGATTTGAAAGCTCTTTTGTCTCCACTTTTATTCCTTGAAATCTGTTATTGGCCATGTGCCATTGTTGTTACTATTTGGTTTAGATTACTCTGACCTAGTTTCAGGATATTTTACTGAATAGTATTCGTTTCTATGAGGGTTGGGCTAATTTTGCTGAAAGTAAATTTTAGGAATCATCACATGGCAGGAGTGTCATGTTTGTGATAGATTATGATGTTGATGGATTTCTTTCCTTTGGTATTGTATTTTTCTGTATTTATTTCGTCTACTAGGGTTGCACACTTTTAGTTTTCAATACAATGCTTACTTTTAAGTTGAGTGGAAATTTAAGTCATTTGGTTGCATCCTTTCTAGGTGAACTTTTAGCTGTGTAAATGGTGTGTAGTTTCTTTGGCTTTTAGTTTGATTGTGTTTTTCCATATCTTGTTCTTCTCCTTCTCTTGCTTTTCTCTGTTAATGTTGGCATTGGTTTCTTAAATGTGGAAATGATTGATGTTCATTTTTATTTGATATCCTGTAATCTATGGAACTATATTGCACTTTATGTTATAGAAATTAGATTGTGCAATCTGTACAGAGATGATATATACTGATTTTACACTGAGCAGATCCATGAGAAGTAAAAGAATGTGCAATTTTTTAACTACCTGCAGTTTTGTTCCTTTGGAAGTTGAAAACTTAACTCAGCCAAGTTATTTTGTACGACTTAAGTTGGTTAATTTTGTTTTCTTGGGAACCAGAAGAATGAGAAACATATAATATAAATATTCTTTTTTCTTAGTCCCTTGAATTATCTGCAGTGAAACACAGGCAGTGTATAAAAGGCCCATAACTTTTTAAAAAGCTCTTCCACTCTAGGACCTAAATATGTAATTGCTCTTCCACAATTTGAATCTTTTAATTTTAATGAATCTGGTGATATATTTATACTTTACATAAAAAATGTTGATTGATTATTTAAATTCCAGGAAGCATTACTTTGTCAGTAAGTATGAGAAGTTTTAACATTCATTAAAGTTGCAAGATTAATAACTCACTGAAATTGTAACTGAGAG
Organism: Pistacia atlantica; assembly: GCA_026229545.1. Lineage (NCBI taxonomy): Eukaryota > Viridiplantae > Streptophyta > Magnoliopsida > Sapindales > Anacardiaceae > Pistacia > Pistacia atlantica. The sequence goes on from CM047907.1 coordinate 6,935,496, forward strand.
AAATTAATTAATGTTCTGCAACATAAATGGAGTCCATTCCAACTGGTATGCACAAAGTTTTTCAGGTTCAAATCCTAAAATGAGTAATGTAAATGCAGTTCTATCTATTTATAATTTGTAAGAAAATTTTCTTAGACAATCTTTGCAAGTAAAATTTATGTGATTTGGACTAATGAATTGGAAACTTAAGTTGTGGTACAGGTCAAACTTTTGTTCTAATCACAAAAACAAAGACTATTGAACACAGAAATGGTTGATTTCTGAGGGTACCGTCGGATTAACTACTTGCAGGGCTTTATGTTAACTGAAAGCAGTTGTTTGGGATGCAAAATTTGCCCACCATATAATGATTATTTAGAATTTATTAAAATCGTTTGCTAGTAAAAGCCATCAAATCTGGACCAATGAATTGGCATCTAGAGTTCTGGAAAAGGCTATTCAATTGTTTGTGGTAACACTTTCTGAAAGGATGTGGTTACTTTTGTTATTGTTTCTTTTTCTTTTCTTTTTGCAAGGGCTTGATTTGACTTGCCTGTGGCACAGAATTTGTTCACCATGTTTTTTGGGTCACATTGTGTATTGTTTTTTTCTCTCCCTCTTTTAGTTTTTCTCTCAATTACTTTGCATGTTTTTACATCTATCCCGGCCACACTGTGCTGTAAAACTTGATATAAATCAAAATGTTTCCACTACTTTGAAACTTTGTATCATGTAAAGATTTATTTCAAATCTGTTTTGAGGTTAAAATTGTTCATTCATGAAATTGGTCTGATATATGATGCAATCGGATTAAAGCTATGCCTCTATTTTAAGATCCCAAAATGCCTTGAAACAAGAGCGTATATGTACAATATGTGCTGTCGTTATACAATCTGGCTAAACTAGAGTTCAGAATTCCATTTATAAATTTGTGCCTTCTTAACTATCAAAATATCCTTTTATTTTCTTATTTAAATTTAAAATAATCTTAATGTACAATGATCCACGGTAGTGTTAATGAAATATATGTTTCTTGCCTTAGCTCAGATGATATTATAGCCGTTTATAATATCTGTATGTTTTTAAGTTTTCTCCTATAAATAGCTTTTTGAATTTAGCTCATTACTCTGTAATTGAAAATTTCATGCCATATCAATTGCCTTTCAAGGGAAGCAATTACTTCTTGTGATGAAAATCTGTGTTAGCACAATCTATTTTTCCTTAGTCTCAGCAGAATTTATTGCTAATCTGTGCTGCTCGTTTGTTTTGAGCAATGTTTCCCAGGACGTGGATTTCTAGACTTTTGGGCTGTATAGGGAGAATTATTCTTTGCCTTTTATCCTGAAGAAACAAATGTTTGCCTTGTTTTTATTCACCCCTGGAGGTTAACGAACAAGATGGGATGAATTGATAGGTTTTCTTTTGTAGTTTGATAATTCTTCACACTGAATGAAGTTTCTATCATTTCTTTGCCTAATATTTTGTTCTATCTGTTTATTTTATTGCCGGTATGTTCCAACTAAAAAGAAAATGTTTGACCAATTTATTGTTTTACTTTTAATCCAACAAGGTTCTCTATGTCATCAGTCTGAAAGTTCACTCCATTTATCGTCTTCAATGTAGTGATAAATGTGTGTGGCTATTTCTATCCTAGCTTTAGTAGTAAATGGTTAATGGCTTACCGTTTCAGAAAGGTCTAGAGTCCAGTGCTTTGTCTGTTGGGAGTTTCTGAGTTTATTTGTATTTTGTTTCTTTCTTTAAACGCTCTGGAAATTTCCATATGCATCTTCTCATATGGGTTCTGATCCACAGCTTTTGTTTGTTTTGCAGTACTTCTGGGTGCCCTTTTGGAGAGGGATGCCATTTCTTGCATTATGTTCCAGGTGGTTTTAAAGCCGTGTCCCAAATGCTGAACCTTAGTGGAACCCCTGCTCTTCCTCCAGCTTCTAGAAATTCTCAAGTCCCTCCATCCTTTCCGGACGGCTCATCTCCTCCAGCTGTGAAAACTCGGTTGTGCAACAAATACAACACTGCTGAAGGTTGCAAATTTGGTGATAAATGCCATTTTGCCCATGGTGAGTGGGAGCTAGGCAGGCCAACTGCTCCATCTTATGAAGATCCTCGTGCTATGGGACCAATGGGTGGCAGGATGGTAGGTCGGGTTGAGCCTCCTCCACAAAGTCTTGGAGCTGCAGCTAGTTTTGGGGCCTCGGCCACTGCTAAGATCAGCATTGACGCGAAGCTTGCTGGAGCCATCATTGGTAAAAATGGTGTGAACTCCAAACAAATCTGTCGCCTTACCGGAGCCAAACTTTCGATTAGAGACCATGAGGCAGATCCCAACTTGAGGAATATCGAGCTGGAGGGTACATTTGACCAGATCAAACAAGCCAGTGCCATGGTTAGGGAGCTAATTGTAAATGTTGGTTCCGGCTCTGGACCTCCGATGAAGTCGAATTCCTCGTCTCAGTCAAACAACTTCAAGACTAAGCTCTGCGAGAACTTTGTGAAAGGTTCCTGTACCTTCGGCGACAGATGCCACTTTGCCCACGGAGCAGAAGAATTACGCAAATCAGTGATGTGAGGTTGGGCTTAGGGTTGATGATGGCCATGGCCTGTTTTCTTCTTCTTCCCTCGTTTGTTTTAGGACTATTAATTGTTGTCATAGCCTTTGTATTTGGCGTGTTTATTATTAAGTTTTGTTTTTTTCAGATGCAAAGATGGACAAAAATTGCATATGCATAAAGAGTTAGGTTTTTCATTTAAATTTTTATTGAGATCGATCTTATTATGCCTCTGGTTTTTGGTCTTTTCTTTCACAACTTTTTAAAATGATCATGCCTTTTGCAGGATTTTATGACGATAACAAATTAACAATGTCCCAATTTGGAAATTTTTAGAATATCATGGTTGTACTATCAATAATAAACTAATGCCGTTGATCACGTTTGAATATAATTGTTTTGATGGTATAATATTGTAATGTGTAATATAATTTAGACCAATTGATGTATACTTTAATTAGTCATATGAACTATTTTTTATGATGGAGTGTTCGGCTAGTTTATGTATATTTCAACTAATCGTAAGAATTTATTGAATATTCTACAAACTCAATATTTCAAATAAGTCATAGATGTGATAAATGGTTTCAAAGTGATTCAAAATTAAGAAGTCCATGAAATGATTGGCTATGTTTGGTTTAGTATTTTTATCTATATTCTGGATTCTATTCTCCAAATAATGTTTGGCAAATTATTCTAGAAATATTACTCTATTTTTTAAATTACTTTTAGTCCCCATAAAGTTATTAATTTCACTAAATACCCCCTAAAAAAAAGTTTAAAATTTAACAAAAACACCCCATCAATCCAACTTGTCAGATTCTAACAACCACTGTCGGTGATAGTCGGAATCTGTACAACAGCCTAACTTCCGACTAGAAATGGCCGGAAGTTCACCGAAAACGACGACCACATCTTTGGCCGTCGTGATGGCCGTCGTTTGGCCCTTTTCGGCCGTCGATGGTCATAACAGATTGTAGATCTGGCATTTTTCGACTAGATTCGTGGTAGATCTTGCCGGAAAAGGCCATAACGACGTGTTACGGCATAGATCCGACCGATCTGTGCCGTAACGAAATTTTCCGGTCAGATTCCGAAGGTGGTGGCCGGAATCTGGCCCGAAAAATTTTGGAGGTGTTTTTGTCATTTTACATATTAGGGTCTTTAATTAAATTAGTAAACCTAAGAGCTTTTTCATAAATTTTTAAAATTTACCTCGTAATACTCCCCTATCCAACAACCCAATACTATCCCCAAAATCCTATCCAAAATAATAAACCAAACGCACCCAATACAATTATATATTTATAATCACCAATATGTTAGTACAATAGAGAAACAGAATCTTTAAAAAAAAAAAAAAAGATTTGAAAGGCATGGTTGATATATAATTTAATATAGTTTTTTGTTTTTTTAAACAAATGATGTAAAAATGTATATGATAGAAATGAATCGATGCAGTTTTCTATTTTTCCAATCTGGAAAACCGATTTTGAATATTATATCACATTTTAAAACATTAACAATACTAAGATACAACTCAAAATTTGAATTTTTATATAAATTTTGGAAATTAGATTTAGATCACAATTCAATCAAACCCGGTTTTTTTTATTTATTTACTCAGAAAATGAACTTTGTCAAGTCATTTCCAGTGGCAGAAAACACTAGCATACCAAGTAACATTCAGGTTTATTTAAGGGTTTATTGACATTACTTTTCTTGCAAATATAGAATGTTGGAATATTTGCATAGAAAATCTCCAATTAGCTATGCAATATTTATCACCTCATACTCATGGCAAATTCTGAGAGGTGGTTGCTTTGAAACTGGCCTTTCTTCAGACCACAGCTCCAAATTTACTGTCCCTGTTCCCCAGTGGATGAAACACTTGTAAACCTCCTTGGCGTTAAACCGATTCACGAGTCCCACACCAAGGCACTTATGACAAGCATCCATTCGCCTGGAATGAAAATCACAATGAAACCTAATGAATCAATAAGAAAAAAACCATTTTGCGGGAAAGCAACAGGGCATTGGATGATTCTAAGCAATGTTTCCTCTTTTGGATTTTATCCCAAGTGCACTAACAACTATAATCACTCACAAACTTTGAAACATTCAAACAAAGACAAAAAAGAACATAACCGGACGCAGATTAGAGATAGTTTCAGATTTCTTCAAGGTATTTCTGAAAAATCTATGAGAAGCACATTCTAACAGAGATGCAAACAAAACTTATTTATGTTAATCCTTATGTTCTCTCGTTTATTGATTTCTCAATGGTCCCCTAATATTTTATTCTAGTTGATACCTCATGGAAATAATGTTAATGAAAACGATAATAATAATAAAATAAAAATAAAGAAAATATAAAGTATCACCATTAGGCAGAAGGTCTCCTTCAAAAAACTGTTCTTCAGATTCAGGCCAAACTTCATGCTTAGACCCATTGACGGAAGTAAATGAGACAAAAGATTCTGTGGGATGCAGAAGGTTGAATGTTGGGTGGACTCTTATGCAAATCAGCCTGTACAGAAAATACTTTGTTAAGAGTACGCAACTATGCATGATGTGAATAAAAGAACCAAAATGGACAGAGGTACATATATCACCAAATGATTCAAAATTAGCATTTTTACCAGTAACCAATCCAAAGACAAAAAACAGAAAACAATACAAATTGGAACATACCTTGAAAATCCACCAGAACCGGCACCAACTTTGCGAGCTTTAATATTAGAATCAATTTGAAAGACCTTTGGATTACTTTTAGGGATGGTTAACTTCCGGTCAAGAACCAACCCACCACCAATATCAAGTTCTAAAAGAAGTGATTCCTCCTCTCCAGCATCATGCACAAGATCCCTCCTACAGAAACATAAAACAAGAGAAAAAAGAAAATTGGAGTAAGCATCTACTTCTATTAGCTTGGTTTTCTCCAATGCCATCTAAATAAAGTGAACACCTCTTAGACCAATTTGCTAACAACTCATACAGATCGATAACTCCCTTACAAATATCTCTATGCAGGTCCATGTTAATCAAATAATATATCAGAAATATTCTTGGTTATTTAAAATTATGCTCCTACAAAAAGGAAGGTAGTTTTCGATGTATTGGTTAGCAACTCACTCTATCACATTGTATTCCTCAGTACATCCAATAGACCGGTATTCAGTACCACAATACTCTTCATATCCATTAATCTCAATCCTGCTGTGAAGCCACTGAGATCCTGTGAATACAAATAAATTTGAAGTCGAATGATCAGCATGTAAGATCACATACACCACATTAGGAATATTCAAACAGGCTCCAGCATATGCTATTGTTAGAGTGTGTGCAAGCAAGCATGTGTAACTTAAAAATGAACTTGACTCTTGAACTCTAAATTGTACACCACACAACAGATTACATGAAATGCATTACCTGAAGGGAGGTGTTCCATGGAAATAATTCTACCCCCAATCCAAGGAACAACTTTAAGAGCCCAATCACCACTTTTCAGTTCAATGGGGGTTTTTGAAAGTTCCGTTCCCTTTTGCCCAGAAACCTTTTCCACATCTGGAATTGGCTTAGCATTTTCTGCAGTGAACAAACTCCTCATTAGAATCAATGGATACATTGACTAATTGAAATCAGCTGCACTATATGAAGCTAGTTTTAATGAAAGTTCCAGATACAATTAAAAGGGGAAAAAAAGAAAAAAAAAAAAAAAAAAAAGAGTGAGTAACAGACAACAATGGGCTAAACAATATTTACCCAAACGAGTCTTGTATTGCTCTTTACTAGCAGATACTAGATTAGAAACTTCATTTTCTGAAGGC